>SNQJ01S0017070.1:29936-81870 GCA_010110895.2 Picea sitchensis | reverse complement strand
TCCGGGTTTCCATATCAACCAAATTTAATTGCTCTATGAGGGTTTTGAACTTACCGCTGTCCTGCTCCAGCCTTTTAGTTCCTCCCGTTTTCTCCTCCAGAGTAAGGATCATATTGAAGTCGCCTCCTATGATCCAGTTTGGCATGTATAGCAGGGTTTGAACATAAAGAAGGTGTTGTATAAAGCTTTCCTTGTCTTGTAGAGATTGCAGGCCATAAACGTTTGTGATGGCCCCTTCCTTGGACGAGGATGTAACTTTAAAGTAAGCTGTGAGGGTGTCTTTTGTGGAGAAAGGGTGAAAAAAATTGACCATTTGCGGGTTCCAGAGGATAGCCAGTCCTCCAGCCGCGCCCACAGAATCCTGAAAGAGGAACTCTCCATCTCTCCAGCTGCTCCTAAGAATACTTTCTGCCTCCCTTCTTGAGCACTTGGTTTCCTACAGAAGTAAGATATCTGATTTCTCTGTCTTAATACAGTCTTGGAGAATCCGCTGCTTGGATCGTCCGTTAAGACCTATAATATTCCAAGAAATAGTCTTCATCATGAGGATGATGGGGGGGGTGGAGATATCCCTTCGATAGCCTCTGTATCTGGCCCGAGTTGATCATTAAGTGCCCTGCCTCCCTAATGAGCGGTTGAGCTGGTTTGCGACTGCGCCTTTTGCTTTCCTTGGTAGATTTCTTGGGCTCGAGGTTGGGATCTGACACTATGCCCAACCTTGCTGTGGATCATGCTGTGGAATCGGTAAACACTTTGTGCACTTTCCTGAGTTGTTCTACCGGAATATGTTGCAGATCCTTTTGGTTGAGGGCCTCCTCCAATTTTTCTAGGTCTATTTTTGCCAGAGTCGTTTCATCAATAAGCATATTGGTGTCTTCATCCTTGTCGGTTTGTGTTGACTGAGTGGTTTCCTTTGGATGAGTTGTGTGTGATGATTCAGGGCTTTTCCCTTTCGCTTGCATTGCTTCTTTGAGGGGGTTCTGTGGATCCACTTCTTTTTGAATCTGATTGAGAGTCTCAAAGGAATTATTAGAAGAGGCCTTCGGAATTGAGCTTTGGTTCTGTTTCTTTTGCGTGTTCTTTCGCCTACCTGTGACAGTGGTAAAGCCATCCTTCTGCTTGGCTTCAGCCGGTTTAGGATTTGAGGCGTTCAAGGGGCAATCCCTGAACAAGTGGCCATGCTCATGGCACTTTCTACATCTAAAGGGTATGTGTTCATAATCGATTGTCTGATTCCAGTCCTCGTCCTGATATTCTAGAGTGATGGATCTCGGTAGAGATTTTGAGATGTCCATATAGATGCAAATGCGGGCGTATGAGGTATATTTTCTTATTTTCGTGGCCTCGGAGGCTTTAACATATTGTCCCACCATATTTCCTATGCCCATTAGTACTTCTTCCAGCCAGAATTCCTAGGGCAAGGAGTACAACCGGATCCATACCGGGGCTCTTGAGAAGTCCTCTTGCTCTGGACCGAATCTGTCAGTCCAAAACCTAAGAAATAGGCCCGCTGAATTATATAAGTATGGTCCATTATCAAATATTTTGTCCTTATCTTCTAGGTTGTACAGTATAATTGTGAAAAATCCTTTAGAGCTAAGCTGTACCTCATAGTCCCCTTTAGGGTTCCACCAGTCCTTTATCCAGCGAGTAAGATCTCTCTCGGTAGGCCATAGACCCAGAAATTTACCTATTAGTGCGTGGTCCATCATAAACTGGGTGTGTTCCCCCACCCTTGTCGATTTGATATGATAGAGAGGGGGTTTTTCCATTTGTGGAATACACTTACCTGGCAGCCAATTTTTGGAAGCTTTCGGATGGGATGAACTGGGATCGAGCTCCATTTATTTGTCAAGACTCTGTTCCTGGGTAAAAAGCTTCTCCCTCAGATGCACCGGTGGCTCGAAGGCAGGCCTCTTAGCATGGGTGCCAGATCTGTCGTTTGCGGCCATGTCGTTGTACGAGGGGGGTTTCCCCCCCTCTTCCGTGCTCATTGAAGGTGGTGCAAGACTCTCGTGAGTCGCAGGACTGCAGATCTACAGGGCGGTGGGCAGTGCTCTGACGGCAGAGCGCGCAGCATACAGACACGGGTCCTGGATCTTCGGCGCTAAGGGTTCGCTGGTGCGCTAGGGTTTCAAGCCTCCGAAAATTTTTCTCCCTTCTCCGCCATCTTCAATTACAAACGAATCATTATGACCCAGTAGGGTTATTTATTACCCACCATCTACGAAGTGGGTTTATTCCATGATTATGGCCACATTATGTTAATTATACCCCTTGGATACCTTCCTAAGTACCCCATGTTATCCTCCCTAGGTACATTACATTCCATCCTCCTTCACATGTTTTATCCTCAAACATGAGTGGAAGCCATATAATAGATTTGCTAAGAAATGTAGTCAACTAGTACCAAGCATGAGCCACGCATGAACATCCATCCATATTAGTGAAATGTGCACATGGGGTCCAACTACTACCTAGCCATCACAATATTGAGTATGGTTTCTCCTTTAAAATCTTTCTATCTTTGTTCTATTATGATATCCCCATGAATTATTTTTATTCCTCCATGTACCTCTACATTGGGTGTTGTTTGGTTCCATGTATATCCACATTAGGGTTGTTGATATTCACGAGTGTGCCTTGATGGTTGTTGTTTCTTCGTATGGTGTGGGTGGAAATGTATATAAACCTTAGTTATTGGTTCTTCTTCAACACACGGTTCCTTTGAGGAATTTAACTCTATATATTCTTCTTCCTTTTTACTATGCCATTTTTGGGAGTCTCCTTTAACTATTACTATGGAMTMTTCTATTGATTCAACATTAAAATTTCATCTGATGTGTTTGTACATATTGCATTGAGTTTCCCTATAATCACCATGTCATGTGCCACCTTGGGTCCTTGTGGTTTAGTAAGAGAAATATCATGCAGCGTGAATTAATTATCTTATGCCAAAGCTTCATAAACTTCTTTTCAACATTAATATTAACTATACAAATTGAATCCATTCAAGAATATCAAAGAATAATATCCATGTCATTCATATCTATAACATGAAAATTACAATGCAAAACATATTTAACATTTGGACCTTCAACCTATGTGCTTTACATATGCTTTGGAAATATTTTAACCAAGTTAATAGTGATGAAATTATACTTGTTGCTAGGGTTTATAAATATGATGAGATTTTTCTTACTGAAGACATCCATGAACATATATTAGGAAGTTTGCAACTTAAAATAAACACTTACAATTCTTTGTATTCTTCTTGATTGCTTGAGACCACTTGTAGGGATCCTTAATATGCAAAGTATAAAACCCCTTAAGCTTGAGAATAACCAAATGCATCCACACAATAATAAACATCATAAGAATATAGAGACAACACTTAAGATAATGTAACACCATCAAATATTCATTTTGGAAGGAGTTACTCCACAAGCCATGCTTGTTGCAATATAATCCTCAACATCCAACATATCCAATATAATGATACTCATGTGTGTATATATATTATCATGAGTATACATTGGGGTCTATGTCAACTACCCCTTATTATTATAATATTAACTTTAATTACCTAGTGAGCCTATTTATTACACATCAACTAACAATTGAGCCTATTCCATGATTATGGACATAGTACATTAATTATCCCCCTTGGATATCTCTCTATGTACCCCATATTATTCTCCCTAGGTACATTACATATATTCTAAAATGAATAACTATATATTGAATACATATTGATTCTTCTAGTATTAGTTTAAAAAAACCAGGTAATTAATTTCCTTTTATCCCAAGCCAAGCTATGAGGCTATTGGGGTGGAGGAACTAAGCTCTAGGATTCTAGATCACTCAACTGAAACCAATTACTCTCATAGGTTATTCAATATACTCACTACATGGCACTGTAGGTATATCATATTTCCATCAAACAACCATGGAATCTCTTCCGCTGCCCTAAATTAATCTGTAAATATTAGGCCTATGGCTTGTCTATTTCATTAACATGGATCCTCTATGGAATTAGTAAATTCAATTGGTGTCCCTACATTTAAAAGGAAAATTCCTTATAGTGGAGTTTTTTAGTGTTATTGATCTAGGTGGATCTCGATGGCCATCTGCCTTTTCACTAGCCAACTTTTTTGAGTCCACGGTTTTGATAAACCATGATACTCACCCTTTTAATGGGGAATATAATGTAATGAAATCTCCATTTTTTAATTACAGTCATCATGCATGCCTAATAATCTTGTGTACATGCCTACAATGTTAATGCACCGAATCCCATTAGAACTCCACAATTAAGCGCACTTGTGCTAGAGTAGTACTGGGATGGGTGATTGCGTAGGAAGTTCTATTGTTTTGCATGCCTATGGATTTTTCTAAAATTAGACCAATTTATCCCACATGCATCATGGGAATTGTTTTCTTCTCACTCTCTCATATATAATTGAGGTGAAGGAGGTCCTTTGAGCATGCAATGGAGTGTGATGTAAATCTTGTCATGAATGAAACATAGCCAACATCTCTTTCTCTTTAGAGATAAGCTATTACCATTCTAGCCAGTTTGTGTCTACAATATTCTGCTATTTTTATTCATTAATAGAAGTTGGGTTTCACTATATTTTTGTGTTCTCTGCTATCGTTTTTCTTTTATCACATTTTTTTATCAACATAATTTAGGTCAGTGGTATCAGAGCAATCTACTTCTTTTCATTTATCAAAGCATGCCCCTGATGAGGTCAAGGCATAGAGAGTTGGGTCTCAATCTAGTTTCTCTTGAGGACGGCTACTCTTTCCATCCCAAGCGACCTCCCATGGAAAAAGAAAAGAGAGATGGCAGAGTAGGAGATCATTTCAAGACGTTTCTCAAGGAAGATCTCATGCTACAAATGAACACTATGATGGAAACATTTTCCTATATCCTTTGACGACTACCGATGTCACTCGTGACATCTTCGATAAACAACCATTTCATAGGTGCAATGCCCTTCAAGGTACAAGTCAATTTTGATATCCCCTTATTTGAAGGCCAGATAGATGCAAATGATTTGGAGAAATGGATTAATATGTTGGAAGGGTATTACTCTATCAAAAAAAATTCGACAGTGAAAATATCACCTTTGTTCTCCTTAAATACCTTTCCCATGTTAGAGCTTAGTGGTAATATTACTGAGAGAGATACATCACAGATGAATCTATTCCATTTGAGAGAGAACCCACTTCGACAACCTTTGTAGATTCCCTCATGGAAGAGTTATACCCTATCAAAAACTATGATGACCAGTACATGAGATGGATGAATCTACATCAAGAAATAGACAAGACATTGCCAGAGTACACTAACATATTTCATAACTTGTGTTCAAATATGGATATCAAATACTCTAAGCGACACCTAGTTTTGAAGTACCGCAATGGCCTACACAAGTACATCCAAACAAAGATGTATTCCTTGGACATATCCTTGCTAGGATATTCTTATCAATATGTAGTCAAAATCAAGAAGAAATTTAAGCAGTGGAGTGAGTGGGAGTTCAGGTTTAAAAATATGTCACAACAAAAGCATGGCAAAGGAAACCTTGACTTACTGAACAAGGGACAAAGCAAGGGAATCCAAAATCAATACAACTAGTCTAAGCCATAGGAAAACAAGAGTAACATGAACACAAATAAGGACATGAGAAAGTGGTGCGAGTTCCACAAAATCCCCTGGCACAACACTAATGAATTCCACTTGAAATAATCATTCTTGGATGAGCTTAAATAAAAGGAGTCAGACCTTGAATTAGGATTTGATTCAGAAAATGGAAAGTAGATGATCAATGTATAACCCAATGCTATCATTACAACAACAAAGATCCAACTAGACATGATAGAGGACCTTGAGGAGGGGGAGCCCCTCTTCCACTCATAGATGTGGATAAAGGGTACCCCACTACATTTCATTATTGACAATGGGAGTCAAAAGAACCTAATTTCATCCAAGGTTTTCAAAAGAATGAAGCTATCAACAATGCCACACCCCCAATCACACACCATTGGATGGTTGAGCTAGGGATGAGACATTTGCATCAACCAACATTGCCACCTTTCCTATGGCATCAATCCCTTCCAAGATGAGGCACTGTGTGATGTTTCCCCACTTGATGTTTGTGATGTTATTTTATGACAACCTTATATGTGGAAATGTCATGCTATTTATGAGTCTCGGTCTCACAATGTCAAGATTAATGAAAAGTTTAGTAAGAATATTTAATAATTAAATTAAAAAAATACAATTCAATCCAAAAAGTTGATTTTAAATACTAATCAAATCGTACAATCGTTGATCAACATATTGTGTCTTCTTGTGGAGTAAATAATTCACTTTGAAAAGTGGTTAAACATTACGATTATAACATTTTTCAATGGAAATTCAATTTAAATTATTTCATAAAACATTATATGGAATCTAAAATTTAAATGAAGGATATATCCCAAGTTTAATTTAAAAACAAAGAAATCATTAATGATGTTAATCATTAATATGCACAACACATTTTATAAACAAAAAACATCAACAATAACATGATATGAAAAGATATAATATACATGAATGGTAATATAAAAATCCATATACACATCCATATATACATATCTAGGCATACATAAGTTTTAAACCTTTTACATTAATTCAATGCACACACAAATTCTTAACAAAGAAAATAAAACAATTGCAATCACACATATACACAGAGATTTACCTTGGAAATCCAACCGAGAAAACCAAAACTTCTTTTAGAGTTGTACCTCTAATTCTATTAATCATCCAACTTCATTGTTTACAAAACAATATATAGGATCCTCTAGCATCCAAAAAACCCCTAATCCATTGATCTGGATTATATTACCACTTTAATTCCTTAATTGGAATTAGAAAAACATGGGATGAAATACCATGCGCCACTAAACCACCAAAGGAGAAAAATTGTCCCTACCAAAGGTGAGAGACCAACTCAAAATTTGGCGAATAGACCCCCAATTGTTTTTCTAGGACTCCACCCCCGAAACCCCTAATAGGGGGACCCACAATCATGCAAAGAATATAACACATACTAAACATTCTCCCACTTGTTGTTTTCTTTGCATACATGGGTCACAATTTTTCATGATCAACAATATAGGGAAAAAATGCCCATTGATTCTCCACACCAAGAGAACTTATCAATGCTCACAAATGTTTTTAATGAATCTACAACATTCTCCAATGTGTCCACCTTCACCAACATCACCTTCTTCTCTTCAACCATGTATGTAACAAAATGATAATGAACATAGATAGGCTTTGTCTTAGAATGATAAGTTGGGTTCCTTGCCAGGAAGATTGCACTCTGGTTGTCACATTCTATCATTATAGCTTGTTATACCAGTCCAATACATGAACACAGTCTCTATAACCATATTGATTCCTTTCTTGCATGATTGATTGTTATGTATTCAAATTTTGTAGTTGAGAGTGCCACTACAAACTATCTTTTTCTCATCCAATTGATTTCTCCTACAAATAGGTTAAAACATACCCAATTGTAGATATTTTTCTATTTAGATCTCTAGCTGAGTCTGCATCAACAAAGCCATGTATTTTCAATACTATGTCCAATCTTGGTCTTCCTTGGTAACACAATCCATAAGTAGTAGTTTCATGAAAATACTTGAAAACCCTTTTTATTGTTTTCCAATGATCCTTCCCTAGCTTTGAAATATACCTACTAATAACTCTCACTGCATGTGCAATATCCAGTCTAGTACAGATCATTACATACATCAAACAACCAACCACACTAGCATATGGAACATGGGACATGTACTCTTCCTTTTCTTATGTCTTTGGACACTGATTTGAAGATAACTTTACACCTACAAGAATAGGGACCTTTATAGGATTACATTCCTGCATATTAAACCTCTGCAATATTGACTCGACATATTTTCTATAGTTCAACCAGATTTTTCTATTTTCCTGATTTCTTTTAATTTCCACAACCAAAATAAAATTTGTAGCACCAATATATTTCATGTCAAATTTAGGGGACAATTGAGTTTTCACATCCTGGATAATTTCCTTGTTGTTTCTTATCAACAACATATCATACACATACAAGACCAAATAAATAAGATGATCATCTACTAATTTGAAATACACACAGTGATTAGATTTGTTTCTCGTGATCCATAAACTGCCATGGATATTCCATTGGAACAATTTGTTACAACAAATCTAATAAAATATTGAAAATCTTTACTATTAAGGTTATTTTTCCTTTAGATCTCTAGAATATTTGGTTACTTATTTTCTTCTTATGCATGGAATAGATAAAATGTGAATAGTAGAGAATAGTAAGATACAATCACACCATCCAAAAATAGACACAACATATGACTTGGGAAACCCAATACGAGATAAAACCCAGCTAGAAGGTGAGGTTACTCTGCTATCTTTTCTTTCGTATAGAAATGATGCAAGAACAAAGAAAGAGGCACTCTCTTTGGAGTTTTCTTTGACCTGTGGCTTGTATGGTTTCTACATAATCTTTCATCCTCTATTATGCTCATAGAATACCACTCTCATTTTCTTTTCTCAACTATGGAACAAGATACTATGCAAAAGAATGGAACCCCTTCTCCTAGTGGATTGGTATTTAACATAGCCCAATAGTCATCTAGGGGTAGGTTTTTGACTTCCTCAACCCTCAATTGTGATAGGGTTTTGGGCCTTCTAGAATCATATTGAAATAAAATAGGTTTCTAGCCCCATATGCATGAGTAATGGGGGTTGATGTGGCATCTTCTAGTACCATGGTGGTCAACACGATAGTTCAACTTGAGGGAGGCATAACTTTTGCATACGATCTCTGATCGATCTGTTTTTTGCACCGTTGGAAAGGTATCGATGTGTAGAATAATTTCATGAGGTACAAACTATGATAGGAAATTTTAACCCCCAAAAATGTCATTTTATTCCTCAAAATGGCCCTGGAAGGTTTTAGATCCAAATTTTCCAAACTGGGACTTGCCACTAAAATGGCCCTGCAAGATGATTCCTCCAATTTTTTCCACTTTGAAAGGATTGAGATAGATGAAAAAAATATAATGATCCAATATGGATCATACCTCTCCATTTAGGGAGGATTTTGGGCCTAAAAATATTTAATGAATGATGTGAGGAATGTTTTCCTCTACCTTCTCCCTGGATTACCACTTTTCTTTTCCTGAAAGTTGTCCTTTCAACCCAATCTACCATAGGTCATGCTACCCCTGTCTTGTAGTTATATACCGCTTCAAAATTGGTCCTCTTCTAACTCTTCCTAAGAATCTAGTGCTAAGTCCTCTATGGAAGGTAGGACCTGCTTCTTCTCCTTGTCCAACATGGATGACTCATAGAGTTTGAGATTCTCCACATTCACTACTGAGTAAATGTGAATGTATGCGAATAGACTGAGTCTGTAGGAATTATCTAACACCTTTTACGATACCTCAAAAGGACCATAACACAGAGTCTTGATCTTATTACCAAGACCCCATAACATTTCCTTATTCAACTGTAACCATAATTTGTCTCCCACTCTAATTGTTCTCTCTGTTATGTGATGGTCATGTCTAGCCATGTACTTTTCTTGTGACTTCTTTAGTGTATCTTGTACTTGAAAATGGCTCTCCCTGATCCAAGTAGCCCATCTCGGTATCCGATCCCACCCATGAATTCACCAGTCGAGGATCCAGTCTAGCCAAAACTAATTGAGTGCCCCACTTTTTTGTAGCATCTCATATAATACTATCCCCTGCGAGTGCACAAATTCTCCTTGAACTTGAATTGGTTTTTTAGAATCCTTCCAGTTCTCCAAGAACGACCAATGCATTTATTTCGGCCTTGCACCAATGAACTCACTGGACCTTGTCATATGTTGGGTGCTTCTAGCTCTTCCATTGCTAGATCAACAAAATCACTTGCGACTAGATATGCTTACTCTGCTGCTAGAATCTCAACAAATTTCTCTTCTTTTAATGCATCTCTTGTGAGGTCCTCCCTCACTCCTCCTTGTTGTCCATACACAACATCTAAGGGTGATGGTGGCAAATAACCAAAGCAAGTTTCAAAAGGTGACTTACCATTAGAGGTGTTTACAAAATCCATGGAGATTCTTTCCCAAGGTCAAATGGGTACATGTAATGGATGGTATAGACCTTTATTACTATTAATGGGATTGTTGGTACAACAAAGTATACATCCTCTAATATACCATGCTACATCTTATAACATTCTGGGCCAGTACACATACCTTTGTAAGTTGGAAACTTTCTTCCCAACACCAAAATGTCCTACAACCTTGGAGGAGTGAGCCTCTTTGATAAGTTGCAATCATTCACCTTTAGGAACACAGAGCTTGTCAAGCTTGTATAACAAACCATTATGGAAATGATAGTCAACCTTGCCATCACCTTCTTCTATATGAATTTGGCCTTGTAGCTGCTGAAACACCTTCTTGAAATCCTCATATTTTGTGTATGCCTCTTTGTATGCATCATGGGTAAAAGGCTCTATTATCACTTCTTAAATTTCCTTGGTTGAGGAGGAAAATTACAAAGGTAACTTCAAAACCACTTTAGAGATGAAACTATCCCTTTCATCTCTAAGAGGGATCTCTCTTTACAACTCAGTCAAGAATGACAAGTTGTCAAATTGGGAACAATGGATAGATATGTAAGTAAAAACAAGGTTTATAGGTGTGGTGGCAGGGATCAGAAGGAATCCATTGGGCATGAAGTCAAAGTTAACATACAGATAAATATCAATGACTGGTTAAGGAGAAATCTAGGAAGAAGAGGCAAGGTAGATGATGGAATTTTAGTTGAAATATCGTTGTAGTAACAGAAGAAATGAGGAAAACAACTTATCATGCTCAGAGCACCATTGTAGATGAATTTTGACTGTAACTTAGGAAGAAATTGAAGTGTTTAACTATTTGATTCAGAGCATCAAAACTAGATGAATTCCAAATCATTAAATTTCATTTAAACACTTATAGGTTACAGATGAAATGAAAGTAAAAACAAGAGAATACATACACAAACAAGGAGAACAAAATTCAAACCATCATCACAAGAATCTCTAGTAGGAAATAGCTATGTACATCTGCACTGATATTCTATTAAATTCAGAAAATTACAATAGATGCTCAATATATTTCTTCTTACGCTTTTAGCCAACCCTTTGCACATCAAAATTTACAAAATATAAAGAAATAGCTCATCCTTGAGCTAAGGGAGTCGACCTCAATTGTTCTCCTATGAATAGACTTAGTTAAATCAAAACAAGAACTAACTATAATTATTTGCAAAATACTAGGAACAAACTTTGACTTCATTAATTACATACTAAAACTTAGAAATTTCAAATTTTCTAGACTATATGACTAATTATTTGAATGTTGGAGTCGAGTTGCACTTGTGTTGACAGTTGGAAGTCACCTTAGATGATTATTTGGCACTCTGGTTTAGTTTCACAACGTGCTCATTGTGAAACTATGAGCTACAACAATTTCACAACGAAATTTCTATAGTTGTTGTTTTTTTATTTTCTCTCAAATGGTAAACTAGGTTAGGATGTTTTTTTTTCTTCAGAAACTTAACGTCATTATGATTCTTCTACTAGAGAAATTTGGGAAAAACCCAGTTCACGAATCTCGAGAAAATTAAAAATGGTTGTATATGATGGTGGCTCATTTTTAGAAAACCATGAAGTATTTTGACCTGAAATTAAGTGAGTTTATTCATATTACCCCCATGCATCTCCTTTAAAAAATTCATGGAAAACGGGCACACGGTTTAAAAGTTATGAAAAAAATACACTTTCACAAAAAACTTTTGTAGCGAAGCCCTTTTCCAACACTTTTGCAGTGTTGGAGAAAAATGGTTTGTCCATGTGATTGAGCAGTGAAAAAGCACACTTCAACTTGAAAATACTCGAGGACATACCATAACACCTTTACATAATCATGATGACCATTTGACATGACTTTGATCTTTGAAATAATGGAAGATGACTTTTATAGAACACATGAATAATGACTCTTAACTGATGACCAAGTAGAAATGTCTAGTCACCTTTTTGACATAACTTGACCTCCTAGACCTCCTAAACAAAAGATATGATCCTAGGAAAATTTTACTCAATACTAGGGGATACACAAGTGCTAGATTAACAAGACTCAACATATAGATATATACACTTTAATTGAGTAATGTCTTGGTCTTTACAAGACAAAGCCACGACTTTAAAACTCATTAAACACATTTTACAAGACTATGACTTTATTCACATTAGTGAACCCTAACATAGTCTGCAATGGGGCTGGCATCGTCCTTGCGAGGTGACAAAGAACACCTAGATTAGTAGCCTGACCATTGGGTTGATCCCAAACCATGTTTGCAACTTTCAACATGTACTTGTCTTTTGTTTCTGAAGCCAGATTCACTTTTCAAATTGAAAACTTCACACTGCAAATCTATCCACTTTGTGTAAACCGAAATCTATAATGGAAACCAATTGTTACTTCAAACTGAAATACCAAAATGAAGATTCATTGCTGAAAAAGATGCTCAGAGTGTTGAGCTTATTCATCCTACCTACCAAACTAAAATGTAAGCTACTCGATCAAGTAAAATTAAAAATCCAATGCAACCATGCAATAATTTTGTCCATTGTTTGATTTTGTTACATATCTTTGTTCAGGAACAAAATGTAATACCTACTTAAAGGCAACTCAAATAAACTTGCAAATAGATTCAATGTTGATAAAATTTGAAAAACATAACCTATTCACTGACTCCAAAAAGACAGCAAAATAATCCTCATAGGAAAACAAACTGATTTCATGGCATTGCACAAAACTTTCATGTATTAGCCCTCCAACCAAATTCCTACTTCCATACATTTCAACTTGATGTTGTGAAGACAGGATTGAAAATTTTGATGAGACTGCTGCAAATAAAGATCTTCTGAACTAGAAAAAATTGTTAATTGCAAAACTATATTTTCATGATTATTGTTTTTAGATTTATAATTTGCCAATTTCCACAAATTTGGATTGATAAGATCCTCCATGTAATGAGCAACAGGGTCGTGAAAAAAAAAGAGAAGATTGTTGACTTATGGCACTGTGAAAATTCTCCTTCATCAGTTGGAATGAAGAAAAGCACAAGGGTAGGGTATTTACTTCACCTAATTCAATGCTTTCCTCATGTTCTTCATCGCTTTCATAACTACAATATGCAGGCTCACTTCTTTCCTGAGACTGCTGAAAATAATAATTTCCTGATGGAGAACATGCGACTGGCTATTATAAAAATCACCATCATTATCAACAACATCATCATCGTCATACTCATCATACTTGGGAAAATCAACTACATCTGCAATGTTATCAATGAAGAACATTGAGACAATAACTTGCTCTGTAACAAGCTGATCCTTATCCTTTGTAAAAACTTCATCATTGAAGATTTCAAATTTTTTTATGGAAAAATCATTTCTTTGCTCATGATGATAAGAATTAAAATTTTGATCAGCAACAAAACATTTTGGGACATCGGTTTGTGGATCAGAAAATTGTTAATTATTCTCTGCAAACAAATCAACATTAGAAAATTCAAGAAAAGACATGATCTTATTAACCCTTTGCTCAAAATTCCGATCTGCTTCTTTTTGTTCATGTTCACTGTCATGTTCTTCAACATCCAACTCATCATTTTGAATCTATTATGAAAGCTTCCCATAATCTTGAAGGTTATCTTCCACTTCCTATGCATCGTTAAACATTTGCTGCAAGTTAGCATACCTGCTCTCCATTAGAAGAAAAAGATAAGTCTAGATGGAAGGTTGTTGCATAATAGAGCATGTAAACAACTTCAGAGGGTTGGATCTCCTTAGGCATCTTGTAATACAAATTGGAAAACCTTTTGTTGAACATATAAACTCTTTCATCCTTATGTATTTTCATTGCTTGAAACTCTGCAATATATTGATCCCGAGACTTTCTTTTACCCCAAAAATTCAAAAAAACATCATTCAATTCCTCCCATGAGATGATGGACTCAGGATGCAAATGCTTGAACCATTCCTTTGCATTTCCCTATAGTGTCTGAGAAAAGGATCTCATGCACACATCATCATGTTAAATTTCAAAAATATCTAAAAAATGCTCAAAATCTTGAACATGTTTTTCAGTTGTAGGGTTATTAGGTTCCCCATGAAATATAGGAAGGTATTTATAATGATTTGGAGGAAAGTCATAGAGGATATGAGCTAATTTCAGTGGTCGATATCTCTCTTAAATCTTAGAAGTTGTAGGATTAAGTATAGGAGATGGTATATCAGCTTTGGTTTCATGAGTCTTACAAAATTGGTCATGATTATCATCTGGAACTTGTTCAAGCTCAGTTATACATGAAAAACAAATATTTATAGTCTACAATAAAGGATATACAAGCATAGATTTTTCATGTTCATTTGAATGCAACGAACACCTGGAAAATCCTTTTGATAATTTCAGGAAAAGACAAGAAATAATTAAGAATAAAGAATATTATGTCTTGGAGGAAACTCAAGATCGAGTACCTAACTTTCTTGTACTGTCCTTCCATTTTCTATTGGCAAGGCTTGTATTCTAGTGGAGTCTCTGAATCTGGTTGAAGCTTGATTGGAGTTGCCATGTGAATGATGCAACCATCTTGTGCATCTAATTTTTGTTCACCATTAAAAATCACATCTGGAACATTTTTCATTCTTCTCCGGGGAAAATAAAACTTCGCTCCTCGGCAATGGCACCAAAATGTTATCACTCCGTAAATTTCTTTGGCTGAGGAGGCAAATCACAAAGGTAACCTCAAAACCACTTTAGAGATGAAACTACCCCTTTCAGCTTAGAGAGGGATCTCTCTTTACATCTTAGTAAAGAATGACAAGCTGTGAAATTGGGCACAATGGCTAGATATGTAAGTAAAAACAAGGGTTATAGGTGTGGTGGCAGTGCTGAGAAGGAATCCATTGGGCATGGAGTCAAAGTTAACATACAGATAAATATCAGTGACTGGTTAAGGAGCAATCCAGGAAGCAGAGGTGAGGTAGATGATGAATTTTCAGTTGAAATATCGTTGTAGTAACATAAGAAATGAGGAAAACAACTTATCACACTCAGAGCACCATTTTAGATGAATTCTGATTGTAACTTAGGAAGAAATTGAAGTGTTTAACTGTGTCATTCATAGCATAAAAACCAAATGAATTCCAAATCAGTAAATTTCATTTAAACACTTATAGGTTATAGATGAAATGAAAGTAAAAGCAAAAGAATACATACACAAAAAAGGAGAACAAAATTCAAACCATCATCACAAGAATCTTTGGTAGGAAATAGCTATGTACATCTGTACTTATATTCTATTAAATTCAGAAAACTACAATAGATGCTCAATATCTTTATTTTTACGCTCTTAGCCAACCCTTTGCACATCAAAATTTACAAAATAGAAAGAAATAACTCATCCCTAAGATAAGTGAGTCGATCTCAACTGTTATCCTATGAATAGACTTAGTTACATNTAGTAACATAAGAAATGAGGAAAACAACTTATCACACTCAGAGCACCATTTTAGATGAATTCTGATTGTAACTTAGGAAGAAATTGAAGTGTTTAACTGTGTGATTCATAGCATCAGAACCAAATGAATTCCAAATCATTAAATTTCATTTAAACACTTATAGGTTATAGATGAAATGAAAGTAAAAACAAGAGAATACATACACAAAAAAGGAGAACAAAATTCAAACCATCATCACAAGAATCTTTGGTAGGAAATAGCTATGTACATCTGCACTGATATTCTATTAAATTCAAAAAATTACAATAGATGCTCAATATCTTTATTTTTACGCTCTTAGCCAACCCTTTGCACATCAAAATTTACAAAATAGAAAGAAATAACTCATCCCTAAGATAAGTGAGTCGATCTCAACTGTTATCCTATGAATAGACTTAGTTACATCAAAACAAGAACTAACTAGAATTGTTTGCAAAATACTAGGAACAAACTTTGACTTCATTAATTACATAATACAACTTAGAAATTTCAAATTTTCTAGACTATATGACAAATTCTTTGAATGATGGAGTCGAGTTGCACTTGTGTTGACAACTGGAAGTCACCTTAGATATTGAATTAACACTCTGGTGTATTTTTGTATCATGCTCACTGCGAAACTGTGAGCTACAATAGTTTCACAATGAACTAGGAAGTTTCATAGTGTGCTTTTGCAATGGAATTTCTGTAGCTGGTGTTTTTTTTTTTTTTTCTCTCAAATGGTAAATTGGGTCAGACTTATTTTTTGTCAAAACCTTAATATCATCATGATTCTTCTACTAGAGAAATTTGGGCAAAAACCAGTTTACAGATCTCGAGAAAATTAAAAAATGGTTGCATATGACGGTGGCTCATTTCTCGAAAACCATGAAGTATTTTGACCTAAAATTAAGTGATTTTATTCATCTTACCCCCATGCATTTCCTGTAAACATTTCATGGAAAATTGGCACACAGTTTAAAATTTACAAATAAAATACACTTTCACAATGAAATTTTGCAGCGAAGCCCTGTTCTAGCACTTTTGGAGCAAACTTTCGAAGTGAACTTTTGCAACGTTGGAGAAAAATGGTTTGTACATGTGATTGAGTAGTGCAAAAGCACATTTGAACTTGACAATACTTGAGGACATACCATAAAACCTTTACACAATCATGATGACCATTTCACATGACTTTGACCTTTGAAATAATGGAAGATCACTTTTACAAAACACATGACTAGTAACTGATGATGAATTAGACATGTCTAGTCACCTTTTTGACATAATTTGACCTCCTAGAACTCCTAAACAAAAGATATGATCTTAGGAAAATTTGACTCAAGACTAAGGGATACACAAGTGCTAGATTAACAGGACTCAACACATACATATATACACTTTAATTGAGTCATGTCTTGGTCTTTAAAAGACCAATTCATGACTTTAAAACTCAATAAACACATTTGACAAGACTTTCACTTTATTCACATTAGTGAACCCTAAGATGATCCATGTGCATCAGAGTCCCCAAATATGTAATATTGGATGTGGGTGGTCGTGAAAGCATGTCTAGTAACTTATTTGTGCTTCCCTTCTTATACTTTATGACTAGATGAAATTGTTGTAAAAACCCCATCCACTTGTAATTCTTGGTTTGTTTTAGCTTACTCTCAACCTGCAAATACTATAGTGGTTGGTGATCTATGTGGATGATGGTTTCCTTTCCCATCAAATAGTGCTTCCACTTTTTGATAGTTTGTACCAAGGCGTAGAGCTCCTTGTCGTAGGTAGGGTAGTTGAGAACTGACCCATGAAATACTTTAGAATGATAGCATATGGGCCTTCCTCGCATAAAAAATGCACACATGGCATACCCACTTGCATTTGTCTCCACTTCAAAGAGATTCTCCAAGTTTGGTAGCATGAGCATTGGTGCTTTACTGATGTTTATTTTTAGCTCATCAAATGCATTCTGTTGATTCTTTCCCCACTTGAAACTCTTACCACTAGTTGTTATGGCGTGGAGTGGTGCAACTATCGTTGAAAATGAAGCTATAAACTTCTGCAAGTATTGTGTTTCCCCAACAATAATCCTAACTTTAGTGACATTTGTAGGAACTAACCATTACATGATGGCCTCCATATTTAGGGGATCTATCTTGAGCTCCCTTTCACTGATCACATACTCCAAATACACTAAACATTGTTGATAAAACTCACATTTCTTGAGATTGTCCAGTAGCTTGTGATTTTTCAAAGTCTCTAACACCTGCATAAGATGTGACATGTGCTCCTCTCATGTAGTAGTATAAACTAGTATATCATCCAAATAGACAATAACAAATGAATCTAGATAAGGGAGTAATAAATCATTCATTAGTCTCATAAATGCAATCGGTGCGTTGCATAAAATGAATGACATAACCAACCACTCATACAAACCTTTATTTTTGAAGGAAATATTCTAGGTATATTGTTCTTTGAATCCTGCATGGTGATATCCTGATTTCAAATACAACTTAGTGAATTACTTGGCATGTTGCAATAGGTCCCATAGATCATCGATCCTTGGTAGGGGGTACTGATTCTTTAATGTAATCTTGTTCAATTCCCTATAATTGATACACATTCTCCAAGTCCCATATTTCTTGGGAAAAATTATGATGGGTGACCCACAAGGTGAGGTACTTGGTTAAACCACACCCTGCTCCAACAATTGCAACAACTTCTTTTTTACTTCATTTGCTTCCAGGATGGACTGTTTATACAACCCAGTATTTGGCAAGGTGGAGTCTGGCAATAATTAGATTTCATGCTCCACTTCCCTCTTAGGTGGTATCCCTTTAGTCTACTGGAACACTCCTCTGTATGCATGTAGAAACTCCTCCAACTGATTCTTATTCTCTTTAGTACACCCCTCTAGGGATTCCTTCACTCCCATTTACTCATCATCAAATTGATTTTCTCTTAAGAAAAGAAAAACATACTTCTTACTATAACTAATGAAATTATTGGCTTGGTTGGAACTTACTAGTGAGATATTTGACTTGCCTTTATGCGCATTGATGATGTAAGACTTCCCATCCTTTATCAATCAATATTGGTTAGCTCTCTACATGAATATTGCATCCCCAAGATACGTGTAAGTGATTCCAAACACTACTCCACTTACATAAATGGGTACTACATCTAATTCCACTTCATCAATAAAATCAACACTTATAGAAAATTTAATATTACACTATTTCGTTACCTTTATCTCTACATCCTTGTTTACCCAACCCAATGGATAGGGGCTAGGATGATTGTGAAGCTACAAGCCAATCTTGCTAACTAGATCTGCTGCTATGAGATTAGCCTATGAACCAGAGTCGAACAAAGAATCTATATTGGTCTTCTTGACCTAAATCTTGATGTGGAAGAACTTGGTCATCTCCTTGTCTTCTAGGTGATGAAGACTACTCAGATTCACCTCCTTCTACATATATGTGCATACAATATTGACATCCAAATTCAAGATACTTTCAACCTAATTGCTTGAATTTGTGGATAGAGGGTTCTTTTTCTTTCCATCCTTCTTGTGGTTCTTTCGTTTTAGCTTTGGATGGAGTTTCCAACATTTTTCCTCAGTGTGTCCATCAATGTTACAATGGTTGCTAGGATATTTGGATTAATTTGTAGTGGATGTTGGCTTCTCATATTTTACCCCTTTCCACTTCTTCTTCCCCTCCTTGGAAGATTCCTGGTGTTATTTTTGCTTCGAACCACTTAACTGCCCCTTCTTTTGGCCTATGTTTTCGAGGTATTGTTCCTATAAACACGCCTCATACACTATCCTTGTCTTGAATATAATCACCTACTTTCATAGATGGCTATATAAACCCACTAGATACTTGAGGAGTACATCTAGTTTCGGGAGAGATACCCAACATTATGGCCATCTTTCTAAACTTAGTGGCATACTCCTGTACACTCTGCCCTTGCCTATTCTTGAAGTAGTTCCACCGGATCCATTGGTCCTCTACATACCCTATAAGGTAGAATTGAGACTTGATGAGGTTTTTGAAGTTCTCCCACCTAATTAATGGTGGATCTCCCTCCAGCCTAAGTGTTTCTATGTGGATTTCCCACTAGGTTAAATAATTCCCCTTTAACTTGAATCTAGGAAATGAAATATTCTTCCCTTCATCTATATGGTGAACACTAAAAAAAATTCTAGTTGTTGCAACCAATGATTCAGTTTTAATGCATCAATCTCACATTGGTATGGATTTATGTCCACTTTTTCTTCCATATTGAATAGGGAATGTGAAGGGTTAATGACACACAAATTCGACTGCTCTTTCTTGGATTCTTTTCGTGACTCCTTTCCCGAGTCATCCTAATCTCCCTATTTCCCCTCCGATCCAATATCTGAGTTAGAGCCTCCGTCATCTCCAAACGGTCTGAGATTGATTCCTAGAGCCTCCATGAGGAGGTTAATATTGTGAATGATGTCGACAAATTGCACTTCCAATTTCTCAAATCACTCTTATGCTAGATCTCGAGGGTTATTATGAACATACTCGTTCGCCATGGCTATGGTTTCTACGACTTCTCTTTAAGTCGATTCTTGGATCCTGCAACTTCCCACAAATACCCAAAAGAAAAAACCGCTTTGATACCAATATGATTTGTAAACTACCAAGGATATTCCATTGGATCAGTTCTTCACAACATATCTAATAAAATACTGAAAATCTTACTATTAAGGTTAATTTTCCTTTAGATCTCTAGAATATTTAGTTATTGATTTTCTGCTTATGCACAAAATAGATAAAATGCGGAAAATAGAGAACAATAAAATACAATCACACCATCTTTTATCACATGAAGTTATCATGGGTCAAGTTTCATCCTTAGGTTTTTAATTTTTCATCCATGAGTCTTTTTAAGTTTTCTTTTGATTTTATCCTTCTGGTTTTCTTAGGTTAGCTCAAAATAAATGAAAGATTGGAGGTTGGCCCATACATTTGACCCACACCTATGGTTTATACCCTTGGTTCATTTCCTTTGGTTTATACCCTTGGTTCATTTCCTTTGGTTTATACCCTTGGTTCATCACATGATTAGACAACCATCACTATCATCCCCATGCCACCACTAGTATGACATGTCACTACCTCCACTATGCGCTTGAACCCCTCCACTTTGTCCCTTTACCCATTAGAAGGTCAAATCAAACTCCTTCTAGTATGTTGCCAACTCATGAGGAGTTTTCGTAGCACATCCTGAGTACACCCTTCGTCTTTATCATTATTGCATTTATGAAGATGGTGTCATGCCAATCTCATTGTTTTCAACATCCATGTTTTAAAATGGAATAATTGAGATTTGGTCATTAAATATTTCTAACTGTTTTATCAAAGTTTGAATTCTTCTCCTAACTCAGCGCTACAGAAACTCCCAATCCAAACAGGCACTGCAGATTATGCTACAAATTGGATGACATAGGTGAATTGAAGGTTAGGATGGTTGCAGGAAGTTTCACTCTTTCTGAAGCTCATCTACAATCAAGCCACGATATCCAGGTACTTCTTGAGTCATATGAGCTCTGTTGAAGACCAATTTAAGGCTATGCTAAATTTTTGTAGCACCTGGCGCTGCGAATTATGGTTCCCTTTACCAACCGACCCCTTTACCTCTACTATCATTGAATTCTCATCTATCTGCAATATTTTCAGTCTCTTCCACTGTAATTGAACAAAAATTGCTATGGGAGATGTCGTGCCTATCTATTGCTTGGCCCTTGTTGTCTATGCTACAAAAACTGCTACGAATTGTGCTACAGATCCACTGTTCTAGTGCTGTGAACTTTGCATCAAACTGAATATCATAATCCTCTGCTCATATAGCCTGCATTGGCTCTTTTCCTTTACAATGTCATTTGATATTTCCCATTTAAAGTCTGTTTACATTGAAAAGTTTAAGATCCTTGCTATTAAAATGATGATGACACTGCATGGTGGTTTAATGTAAGATTACAAAACATTGACAGTGTTGCCTCCTTGCATATCCTTTCTCTGAAGGGTTTTCTTCCTCTTCTTAAGCCATCATATTTCTCTTTCATTAGCTCAGAAGTCAAATTGAATAAAAAACATGAAGCCTTAAAGAAGCTAGCTTTAAAAAAACCATCATTCAAATCCTAAAGACATTTGTCCTTGTTTGGCATCCCATACCTCTCAGATCATTTTAATGTTTTTTCTCCTTTTTATAGAAAATGGATACACCTCAATAGACTAAGTCTCACAAGGGTGGGAGTGTGGTCAGGACTGAGCCTTCTGATATGCACTTGTTTTATGTTGAACCTTTGATCAGAGAGGTCTTCCAGAGGGTTGGATGTCTAAATTTCTGTTAGAATATGCAGAGGGGACACCCTAAGGTATCCAGGGAGTTTGCTTTAAAATTTGATGGCACTAAAACCAAGGTGGGAATGCTTGAACTGGAAGTATCTGAGGCCACCATTGCATCAACCCTAGAGATACCCAACACTCGTGAAAGGTGGTTCAAATCTATGACTCTTAATGCAGCCTTTTCTAAAGAGTTCCTCAAACCATAACATCAGGGAGATAATCTATCTAAGGGAGTGCCTAGGAGCCACTTGGTTGAGGGATTTGACAAAATATTGAAAGCCATCCACATATATTTTACATATGAGGGAAGATTCAATATGATCTACCAGTATCACATTAGGCTTTTGTTGCACTTCACAGACAAGGAATTAATGAACATCCCTTTTTATCCATTTAGGAGTATGGGAAAAATGGATGATAGGGTCCAAGCCAAGTCCAAGGATATGGACACCAGTGTTTTCCACTAAGGGTTGATCAAGATTCTTGTAATGGAGGAATTGAAGAAAATAAACATAGCTTGGGAGCAATTCATTGCCTCTGCAAATATGCAGCTAAATGTAGCCCCTAATCCTCAATCCAATATGTAGATCCCTTTGCCAACTGATAGTGTTGCCCACACAAAAACAAGAAAAAAGAGAAATGGAAAACATATTTCCAAAGATAAGGAGGTTCCTAAAGAATTTGAAGAAAAATAAGGTGGAGCCCATCACTCTCCACAAATCGAACTTTCACCTCAGCTTGCACCAAAACTAGAAGAAGTTCCCTCAGCTAAAACCACAACCCAAAAGGGGATAAAGTTACACTTTCCCTCACCTACTGTAGCAGTTGAGACTAGATATAGGAGGCCCTTCACCAGGTCATCAACCCATAAGGAAGCTACTCAACAAGAAGCCATAACAAAATCTCTTGTCAAGAAGAAAGATAAGGGTAAAGGTGAGAATGTTGAGAATCTTGTTGAAATCATAGACATCACCACCCCTCCTGATAACCATACCTTCAAGAGGCTGATCATACATCTCAGAGATGCATGAAAGGATTTTGTTCACTTGAAGGGAGAAGGATTGGCTGAGAGGAGAAAGATGAAGGAGCTCATGGATATGTATAAGGAAACTATTGAGCTAGCTAAGTTCACAACAAGGATATTTCTGCCCCTTCATAGGCATCTTAGAAACTTGTACAGGCAGAACATAGACTTACAATCTCAGAGAAAAAATCTTAAAGAGGAGTTTCAACCCTTCAAAGATGATTTAGCTCAGATAAATATTAATGTGCTAGCTCAAGCTGCAACTAGGAGAAGTGCCAGATTAAGGAGACGAAGTGGAATGGCTGGAAGAACCCATTTTTGATAAGGATCATCTTTGCATTTTGAATTTTGTGGGAAGTGTCATGATTATAGCTACTGGAGGCATCTACAGGCTTATACACCCTCTGTTAATATTTTTGGGTTTTTTGGGCTCAAAATGCATTACATAGAAAGCTACATGACATTTCGTAGTGCCCGACGCTACGAAATCATCTACACAGATAGAGTTACAGGTTCGCTACAGAAAGTGATGCGAAATCACCTAGTCAGAAAAAATATTGCAGTTCGCTACAGAATTTGCTGCAGAACATTTTACACAAGCGGGTGCTATAGAATCTACTACGGAATGCACTATGAAATCTATTACGAATTGGTTGATACAATCAACATTTTTGGATTCTCTTCCCATTCCAGTTTTGATGGATTTTGAGGGAATCAACGGTCACCAGGTGGTAGATGGAGCTTAGCATAAATGCTTGAAGATCAGTTGGAGCTAGTGGACACATGGCACTGATGAAGATGCACCCAAGGAGAAACTCATTATACAAATATTACAGTGTTAGAGTTGTTGCCAACATTTTCCATGTTTCTAGCAGTTTGTTGTTTCCGCTTGTACAAATGTTAAATTTTCAGTTTTTAGTGGGAGAATCCTAGGTTTGAGGATCCAGCTCGCACTTCATGTTGTTACTTATTGTTTAGACTATATATACAACATCAGAATGATATTTTGAGGTTTGAATGGTTGAGTTTGGACTCCATGTTGTAATGTTTTCATAAGACAAAGCCATACTCTGGTTTTATGTATGAGATCTGAGACATTTTGATTAATAGAAGTCATCTTCCTTTCATTATCTTGCTTCTTTCTTACTCTGGTTTCTCATTATTGAATGATTCAATTGATATTTTATAGATGTGTTGTATTGTATGTTTGATTATGATGTTGTTGTAATTGTTATCAATGCTTTAAGGTTTTAGATCAAGAAGTTCTTGTTTCTGAGATTTTTCTTCGCCTATCTGCTAGAAGGCCTGATGTTTATAGCAAACTTATTCATCCTTCTCATTAAGTCTTCCATCTACCCACACATATCTTTAAATCACTGACTGAAGTTAGCCAAAACCTCATTTGGTTATACATTATCAATGCTTTAAGGTATTAGATCAAGAAGTTGTTGTTTCTGAGATTTTTCTTCGCCTATCTGCTAGAAGGCCTGATGTTTATAGTAGACTTATTCATCCTTCTCATTAAGTCTTCCATCTACCCACACATATCTTTAAATCACTGACTGAAGTTAGACAAAACCTCATTTGGTTCTACATTCTGGCCTAGAATTTATGTGTTGGAATATTGCTATACTGAGTTTTGTCCATTTGGCATTCCATCATAAAACTACATTCACAAACCTATTTGATGGGTATTGGGATTATCCTCTAGCAATATGAGGGTGACTCTCAGTGCTAACATTCTTGGCGTCGTTTCCAGGGAACAGATTAAAACCATTCCCCTAGGATTGAATGAAAAAGAGATACCGATTTTGAAGGTGCATTAGAAATCAATACATTGAAGATTGCAGCTTGCACCTGGCGACTCCACTATTTTAGTTGTGGATCCCAAAGGCAGACACGCGAGGTCTACTCCACATCTACCTATGGAAACACCTAAAGTTGACCCAGAGAAGATTATCAAGAAGGGAAAATCTTCTCAAGAAGGATTTTCAGCTGCTATACCAGGTACTTCTGGTCATTTTTCTGATTCCACCTTTAATACACTAGTAGCTATATCTAGTTATCCCTTTTCACCCTTTGTTGAAATTTCTAGAAATTTGGATTTTGAAAATTTCCTTGTTGAATAGTCTTATTTTAGTCCCAAATTGAAAGAAGAAATTTTTGAAGTTCTTGCCTCTCCTGATGTTGTAAGCTGGTTTAGACTTGAGAGCTTAGAATATTTTTCTACCTTGGGTTCTCCTACTCCTCCTTCTATTAAAATTGCTATGACTAAAGAGGAAGAAACCTCAATTCCCTTGGAACCTACAACATCTTCTTCCAAGATTCAACCTCTCCTTGTGAAAACTGAAATCTCTCCATCCAACCTTCCTCCTTCTCCCAAGATTCATATAATAAAAGTTGCAGTTGTACATGTCAAGACTCAATCTCCCCCTTGTTCTCCTAAAATTCACAATCCAATGGCAGGTGCTAACCTTCCTAGAAATAGGATGGATGCCATAGCGACTGCTAGGTATGCCCCTCTTGTGTTAACTCAGCCTATGAATGCTCTCCCAGTTGGATACTACCTTAAGTACATGCCCAAGTTTACAGGGGAGGAGGACATAACTAGATAAGAACACCTTGCAACCTTTTATAATTATGCAGACAATCTTAATATTGAGAATGAAGATGTATGGATGAGGGTTTTTGTACAAAGCCTTGATGGCGAGGTTAGGAAATGGTTTAGGGGTTTAAATACTAGATCTATTGTTGGAATTAAAGCTTTGGATGATGGATTTCTATGGCATTGGGGGGATAAAAAATATTTCCTATATTACATTACAGAGTTTGGGTCACTTAAGAGGAAAGAAGGGGAATCTATTTTAGACTTCTCAAAAAGATTTAATAAAATGTACAACAAAATCCCCACTGAAATTAAGCCTACATAAACTTCTTCCAAGATCACATATGTCAGTGCTTTTGACCCAGATTTTTTCCTACTGTTGAGAGAAAGAAGATCTACCTCTCTAGCTCATATGCAAGATGCAACCTTGGAGGTAGAATCTAACATATTGGCAGCTGACAAGCTTAGGGGAAAGTATGATAGAGACATGAGAAAAAGTAGGGTTGAATCTTCAACCTCTCATTCCTCTGTTGTCCATCCTCAAGTTGATGAACTAACAAAATTGGTAAAATCACTTTTTGTTGAAATGGAAAAGTTGAAACTTAAAGGAAAATAGAATTATAGGAACACACAAAATGATGATAACATAGGAAATTTTAGAACACCAAACAATGCCCCTCGAGTCCTTCAAAGAGATCAAATAAATAGGGATAGGGATGATCAAAAAGTCCAATCCCCTCTCCAAAATAAACTTGTTGCTGATGAAGAAACTGATCCAGAAATCCGTTGTCTTGGTGGCACCTCTCCATCCCCTCATTTAACTGAATCTGCATATGGAGAGTCTCTCATGGACAACCAATTGAATGAATTGAGTAAAGGGGAAAAATTCAATGAAAATTCAAATAAATACAACCTAAGGTAAAAAAGGAAGGAGGTGAATCCTAACACATATGATCATCCCACCAAAATGGAAAAATCTGCTAAGGCTGTGGCACCTAGTAACAAAGAAAAAGAGGCAAAAAACCCTCAAGCAGTGGTTAAGAGCCATGTCCCAGAAATTAAGGAGATTCTGGAATCTCCCTCTTCCTTTAACTTTGAAAATGAGATTCAAAAGATAAAAATCCCAGTGCCATTTTTAGAGCTGATTAAAAATGAGGAGTTTAAAAAATATCTTTCCAAGACGTTGCAGGCTGAATATTCCTCCAATTCCATAGACTCAATGAACCTTCAAGATGAAAAACCAACAGTCATATTGGCACCTTTGGTTGAGGATAGGGATGACTCTTCCCCTCCTTTCTGCACATCATTAAATATTCATGATACGGTTTTGCACAACTTCTTGATGGTCTCAGTTGCATCTCATAACCTCATGCCTAAAACTGTCATGGATGAGCTTGGGTTGGAAATTAAAAAAAATTATCATGATCTATACTCATTTGATTCTATAAAAGTGAAGTGTCTTGGGGTAATCAAAGACCTGGTTGTTACCTTGTTCCAATTCCCCATGAAGAGTCTGGTCACGGATATTGTGGTGGCTAATGTCCCCCCTAAGTTTGGGATTCTCTTGTCAAGAACTTGGATCAAAAGACTAAGGGGAACTTTGAATATGGACCTTTAATATGACACCATTCCTGCATTTGGGGGAGAGCACATAAGGCTTTATAGGGAAGCACAACTAGCTTACATCATCAATGATAAAGCTAATCCTACCAACCACCCTATTTTTGCAGTTGATATTGATTTAGGATCCAATATTTTACAGCTCACTGATGCTCCTCAATCACCTATTGAAATCATAAAACATCCCATTAACACTCAACCAATTCCTCCTCAAAATACCTCTATTTGGAAGATGTTTTTTGATAGAGCCTCTTTTAAAGAAGGTGTTGGTGCTGGAATTGTCTTTATTTCCCCAACTCAAGATATCATACCTTTGTCTTATAAACTTGAATTTGAAACTACAAACAATATAGCAGAGTATGAGGCACTTGTTTTCGGTTTGAGGGCTTCTAAAGACATGAAGATTGAAGAGTTAACAATGTTTGGGGATGACGAATTAATTGTACACCAAGTTAAAAATCTGTATCAAGCTAAACACCCCAGGTTAAGGATTTACATAAATGAAGTTTGAGATCTTGTTGATAATTTATTCTCATCTTTTAAGATATCTTTTGTTCCAAGAGAAGAAAATATTATGGCAGATTCTTTGGTTGTTTTTGCAAGTAATTTTAAAGTTCCTTTTCCCCCCAAGCTCAAATATGACGTGGAAGTGCAGTATAGACCCTCTATACCTAATAATGCCAAGCATTGAAAGGTATTTGAGGATGATATTGAGATCAAAATATTTCTAGAAACTGTTGAATAGTTTTCTTCTCTTCATATTGATCAAGATCATGATGATACCAAAAGCCCTCATGCTGATATTTTCCTAAATAAAATTGCAGACCATCATATTGTTCAATTGCCCAGTAACCATATTCCAAAAGGATTAGTTCCTTTGGAGAGATTGTTTGACATAAATGATGTTTATGTGAAGGTTAAAGGTTCAACTGAAAATGATGATTATGTGAAGTTTAAAGGTTCAACTGAAAATGATGATGTGACTGAATGCAATTTAGGTACAGAGGAAAATCCAAAATATGTGAAATTGTCTAGCAATTTGTCAAAGGAGAAAATGACTGAGTATGTTAAACTTTTGAAGGAGTTTGCTGATGTATTTGCTTGGAAATATGAAGATATAAAAACATATGACACAATCATCATTGAACGTAAGATCCCTTTGAAAGAGGAGACCAATCCATTTAGGCAGAAACTCAAACAGATAAATCCCATGTTGTTGCCTATTATGGAAAAAGAAGTTAAGAAGCTGCTTGATGCCAAGATCATCATACATTTAAGGTACTCTGAGTGGGTGGCTAATTTGGTCCTTGTGAGGAAAAAGAATGGTGAAATCAGACTGTGTGTTGATTTCAGAAATCTGAACAGAAGATCCAAGAAAGATAATTACCCCTTGCCAAAGATGGAGCATATTTTGCAAAGAGTGACTGGCTCATCAAGGATGTCTATGATTGATGGCTTCTCAGGCTACACTCAAATCTTTGTCCTACCTGAAGATAGAGAGAATACAACCTTCCTACTCCTTGGGGAAAATTCATGTATGCTAAAATGCCCTTTGGACTAATGAATGCATGAGAAACCTTTCAACGAGCAATGGATATTGCCTTTATTGGGGAGAAGGACAAATTTGTGGTCATATATCTAGATTACATTATAGTGTTCTCAAAATCTGATAAGGAACATTATCATCATTTGAAAAAGGTCTTCCTAAAGTGCATAAATTTTGGTCTCTCTCTCAATCCTAAGAAGTCTTTGTTTGCTATGAAGGAAGGAAAGTTATTGGGATACATTGTATCAACAGAAGAAGTAAGAATTGATCCAAGCAGAGTAGAGGCCATCCAAACTTTATCTCTTCCTAGATCCAAGAAATAAGTTCAGTCTTTCTTGGGTAAAATCAATTTTATGAGAAGATTCATCTCTAACTTTGTTGAATTGGTTAAGTACATCACATCTATGCTTAGGAAGGTAATTGAGGTGAAATGGACTACTGAAGATTGAGATTATTTTGACCAAATCAAACAAGCCTTGATTGAAGAACTTGTTCTCATCAACCCTGATTATTCCAAGGAATTTCTGATATTCTCTTTTGCCTCATATGACACATTGGCTACTGTCCTTCTTCAGAAAAATAAAAAGGGGTTAGAGCAACCTATTCCCTTTTTTAACATGGAACTAAGGGATGCAGAGATGAGGTATGATATTATGGAAAACCAAGCTTATGCTTTGGTTAAATCCCTCAAATTTTTCGGAGTATACATTCTGCATTCCAATATTATTGCTTATGTCCCATCATCCTATGTGAAAGAAATACTTATCCATCTTGACATAGATGGAAAGAGGAGAAAATGGATTTCCAAAATTCTGGAGTTTGACATTGAAATGAAGGCCACTAAGTTGGTGAAAGGCCAAGGTTTAGATAGGTTGATGGTTGAATCAAATTGCAAAGCACTGGGGGTTAATTTCATGAAACTAAACTCAGAAAATCAACAAGTTGATTTTTCTGACAAAAACTCTCATATCAGTCACAACTTGGCAGAATGTACTTGGTACAAAGACATCATTTATTTTCTGCAAAAGTTGTAGCCTCCTAATGGTTTGGAGAAGAACAAGGTAAGAGATTTGAAGTTGAAGGAAATAAGTTATTGTCTCATTGATCACATGTTGTATTGGAAAGATCCTTTAGGGGTTCTTTTGAGATGTTTAGATCCACAAGAGGCCCAAAAGGCCATGACTAATTTTCATGACAGCTTGTGTGGGGGTCATCACTTTTGGAGAACCACAACTTATAAAATCCTTAGAGTTGGGTATTTTTGGCCTAGCCTTTTTACTGATGTTTGTGAAAATATTAGAGCTTGTGAAAAATGTCAGAAGTTTTCTGGAAAGCAACATCTCAAATCTTTGCCTTTGAAGCCTGTGGTGGTTTCTGACCCTTTTCAGCAGTGGGGACTTGATTTGATTGGGAAAATTCATCTAGCATAAAGTGGTCAACACTGGTTGATATTGACTGCAACTGACTATTTCACTAAGTGGATAGAAGACATTCCTACAAGGAGTGCCTCCCACAAGGTAATCATTAGTTTTCTTGAGGATATCATGTCAAGATTTGGTTGTCCAAGAAAAAATGTTACTGACAATGTGCCTCTTTCAAAGCTGAACCATTGATCAAGTTTTGTGAGAAGTATGGGATTTCATTAGTCCATTATACTCTTTATTACCCCCAAGGAAATGGTTTGGCAGATTCTTCTAACAAGATCCTTGTAAAGATCATCAAGAAGTTGCTGGAAGACAACAAGAAAGCATGGGACTCAAAGATGAAATTTTCCTTATGGGTTGATAGAGTTACAACAAAGAGGTCACTTGGTATTTCCCCTTTTCAGCTTGTATATGGGATTGAAGTTGTCTTTCCTACTTAGCTTGCCTTGCCTGTGACAAAGTTCCTTTAGGATCACCAAGGAGAACCTGATGATATGGTCAGGAGGCTACAATAGCTGGTAGAAGTACAATAGGCTAGGGAGAAGCTCCTTGATAAAGCACATGACCATCAACATAAGATCAAGCAAGCCTTTGAAAAGAAGGTAAGAAAATAAGATTTCCAATTTGGAGATCTAGTGCTCAAGTGGGATGCACCCAAGAAGGACAAAGACAAGCATGGTAAATTCAAAGGCTTTTGGATTGGTCCTTTCAATATTTTTGAGGTGTTTCAAAATATTACTTATAAATTGCAGAACTTGGAGGATTCTGAAGTTTTTGGTGGCCTTGTTAATGGGCACTTTCTGAAGAAGTATTTTTCTTGAGCCATGAGTGGTTGTCCCATCCATTGTAAATATCAATTTTTCTTTTTCTTTTTGTTTGAATAAATGACCCCATAGCCCTAGGATAAGACACTGAAAAAACTTGTTCTTGGAAGCTCACAGAGAGCATGCCATCCCTTGTGGAGACAATGTTATCACATGAAGTTGTCATGGGTCAAGTTTCATCCTCAGGTTTTTAATTTTTTATCCATTAGTATTTTTAAGTTTTCTTTTGATTTTCTCCTTATGGTTTTCTTAAGTTACTCAAAATAAATGAAAGATTGGAGGTTGGCCCATACATTTGACCCACACCTATGGTTTATACCCTTGGTTCTTTTCCTTTGGTTTATACCGTTGGTTCATCACATGATTAGACAACCATCACTATCATCCCCATGCCACAACTAGTCTGACATGTCACTACCTCCACTATGCGCTTGAACCCCTCCACTCTGTCCCTTTACCCATTAGAAGGTCAAATCAAACTCCTTCTAGTACGTTGCCAACTCATCAGGAGTCTTCGCAATGTATCTTGAGTACACCCTTCCTCTTTATCATTATTGCATTTATGAAGCTAGTGTCATTCCAATCTCATTGTTTTCAACATCCATGTTTTAAAAGGGAATAATTGAGATTTGGTCATTAAATCTTTCTAACTGTTTTATCAAAGTTTGAATTCTTCTCCTAGCTCGGTGCTGTAGAAAATCCTAGTCCAGATAGGTGTTGTGGATTACGCTACAAACTGGCTGACATAGGTGAATTGAAGGTTAGGATGGTTGCAGTCGGTTTCACTCTTTCTGAATCTCATCTATAGTCAAGACACGGTGTCTAGGTACTCCTTGATTCGTCTGATATCTGTTGAAGATCAATTTAAGGCTCTGTTAAGTTTTCATAGCACCGGGCGTTGCGAATTATGGTTCCCTTTACCAATCGACCCCTTTACCTACGATATCATTGAATTCTCAACTATTTGCAGTATTGTTAGTCTCTTCCACTGTAATTTAACAAACCTTGCTATCTGAGTTGTCGTTCCTATCTATTGCTTGGCCCTTGCTGTCTACACTACAAAAACTACTACGAATTGCGCTACAGATCCCCTGTTCCAACATTGTGAACCATGCATCAAACCCAGTATCATCATCCTCTGCTTATATAGCTTGCATCAACTCTTTTACTTTACATTTTCATTTGATATTTCCCATTTAAAGTCTGTTTAAATTGAAAAGTTTAAGAGGCTTGGTATTAAAATGATGATGACCCTGCATGGTGGTTTAATGTTAGCTTAGAAAACCTTGATAGTGCTTCCTCCTTGCATATCCTTCCTCTGAAGGTTTTTCTTCTTCTTCTTAAGCCATAAGATTTCTCTTTCATTAGCTCAGAAGTCAAATTGAAGAAAAACCCTAAAGCCTTAAAGAAGCCAGCTTTAAAAAAACCATCATTCAAACCCTAAAGACCTCTGTCCTTGTTTGGCCTCCCACAACTCTCAGATCATTGGAGTGTTTTGTCTCCTATTTATAGCAAATGGATGTACCTAAACATAAGAAGTCTCACAAGGGTGGGAGTGTGGTCAGGACTGAGCCTTCTAATATGCACTTGTTTGATGATGAAACTTTGATTAGAGAGGTATTCCAGAGGGTTGGTTGTCTAAATTTCTGTCAGGATATGCAGAGGGGACACCCTGAGGTAACTAGGGAGTTTGATTTAAACTTTGATGGCACTAAAACCAAGGTGGTAACCCTTGAACTGGAAGTATCTAAGGCCACCATTGCAGCAACCACGGAGATACCCAACACTGGTGAAAAGTGGTTCAAATCTATGACTCTTAATGCAAACTTTTCTAAAGAGTTCCTCAAACCAGAACATCAGGGAGATAATCTATCTAAGGGAGTGCCTATGACCCACCTGGTTGAGGGATTTGACAAAATATTGAAAGTCATCCAAACATATTTTACCTGTGAAGGAAAATTCAATATGATCTACCAGTATCACAGTAGGATTTTTTTGCACTTAAAAGGAAAGGAATTAATGAACATTCATTTCTATCTGTTTAGGAGTATGGGAAAAATGGATGATAGGGTCCAAGCCAAGTCCAAGGCTATGGAAACTAGTTTTTTCCACTCATGGCTAATCAGGATGCTTGTAATGGAGGAATTGAAGAAAATAAACATTGCTTGGGAGCAATTTATTTCCTCTACAAATCTTCAGCTAAATGTATCCCCTACTCCTCAATCCAATATGTAGAGCCCTTTTCCAACTGATAGTGTTGCCCACACAAAAACAAGAAAAAAGAGAAAGGGAAAACATATTGCCAAAGATAAGGGGGTTCCTAAAGAAGTTGAAGAAAAAGAAGGGGGATCCCATCACTCTCCACAAAGGGAACTTTCACATCAACCTGCACTAGAACTAGAAGAAGTTCCCTTAGCTAAAACCACAACCAAAAAGGGGAGAACGTTACACTTTCCCTCACCTACTAAAACAATTAAGACTAGAGCTAGGAGGCCCTTCATTAGGTCATCAACCCATAAAGAAAATGTTGAACAAGAAGCCATAACAAAATCTCTTGTCAAGAAGAAAGATAAGGGTAAAGGTGAGAATGTTGAGAAGCATGTTGAAATCATAGAAATCACCACTCCCACTGATAACCACACCTTCAAGATGCTGATCAGAAAAATTAGAGATGTAAGAAAGGAAATTGTCAACTTGAAGGAAGAAGGATTGGTTAAGAGGAGAAAGTTGAAGGAGCTCATGAATATGTATAAGGAAACTATTGAGCTAGCTAAGTTTACAACAAGGAGATTTATGCCCCTTCATAGGCAGCTTAGAAACTTGTACAGGAAGAACAGAGACTTATAGTCTCGGAACAAAAATCTTAAAGAGGAGTTACAACCCTTCAAAGATGATTTAGCTCAGATAAATCTTAATGTGCTAGCTCAAGCTGCAACTAGGATAAGTGCCAGATTAAGGAGATGAAGTGGAATGGACGAAAGACCCCATTTTTGATAAGGATCATCTTTGCATTTTGAATTTTGTGGGAAGTGTCATGATCATACCTACTGGAAGAATCTACAAAATTATACACCCTCTGCTAAGATTTTTGGGTTTTTTGGGCTCAAACTGCATTACACAGAAATCTACAAAACATTTCGTAGCGCCTGGCGCTACAAAATCATATACACATACAAAGTTGTAGGTTCGCTACGGAAAGCGCTACGAAATCACCTAGTTAGACACAAAATTGCAGTTCGCTATGGTTTCTACTACAAAATAGTTTACACAGGCGGGCGCTTCAAAATTTTCGATGGAATGCGCTATGGAATTTGCTACGAACTGGATGATACAATCAACATTTATGGATTCATTGCCCATTCCAATTTTGATGGATTTTGAGGGAATCAACAATCACCAGGTGGCATATGGAGCTTAGCATAAATGATTGAAGATCTGTTGGAGCTGGTGGACACATGGCACTGATGAAGATGTGCCCAAGGAACAAATCATTATACAAAGATTACAGTGTTAGAGTTGTTGCCAACATTTTCCATGTTTCTAGCAGTCTCTTGTTTCCACTTGTACATATGTTAAATTTTTAGTTTTTAGTGGGAGAATCCTAGGTTAGAGGATCCAGCTCGCACTTCATGTTGTTACTTATTTTTTAGACTATATATACAACATCATAATGATATTTTGAGGTTTGAATGGTTGAGATTGGACTCCCTGTTGTAATGTTTTGATAAGACATATCCATACTCTGGTTTTATGTATGAGATATGATATATTTTGATTAATATAAGTCAACTTCCTTTCATTATCTTGCTTATTTATTACTCTGTTTTCTCACGATTTAATGATTCTATTGATATTTTATAGTTGTGTTTTAATGTATGTTTGATTATGATGCTGCTGTAATTGTTATCAGTGTTTTAAGGTTTTAGATCAAGAAGTTCTTGTGTCTAAGCTTTTTCTTCAAGTATCTGCTAGAAGGATTGATGCTTATAGCATAATTATTCATCCTTCTCATTAAGTCTTCCATCTACTGACACATATCTTTAAATCACTGACTGAAGTTAGCCAAAACCTCATTTTCTTATACATTATGGCCTAGATTTTATGTGTTGGAACATTGCTATACTGAGTTTTGTCCATTCGACATTCTATCATAAAACTACATTCACAAACCTATTTGATGGGTACTGGAATTACCCTATAGAAATTTGATGGTGAATCTCAGTGCTAACACCATCCACAAAGAAAAACAAGATATTGCTTGGGAAGTCCAATACGGGTGAAAATCCAACTAGAAGGTGAGGTTTCTTTGATCTCTTTTCTCTGGTATAGAAATGATGCAAGTACAAAGAAAGAGGCACTCTCTGTGGAGTTTCCTTTGATCTATGGCTTGTACGGCTACTACAGAATCTCTCCTCCTCTGTTATGTTCACAAAATAACACTCTCATATGTTTTTCTCAACTATGGAACACGATACTATGCAAAATAATGGAACCCCTTCTTTTCCTAGTGGTCGGATATTTAACATAGCCTGATAGCCATATAGGGGTAGGTTTTTGACTTCCCCAACCCTCAATTGTGATAGGGTTTTGGTACTTCTAGAATCATATTTAAATTACATACATGGATAGACCCATATGCACAATTAACAGGGGCTCATGTGGCATCCTCTCATACCATGATGGTCAACACAGTAGGTCAACTTGTAGGAGGCATAACTTTTGCATAAAAGCTCTGATTGACACGATGTTTGCACCATTGGAAAGGTATTGATGTGTATCATGGGGTCCAAGAAATGCCAAGAAATATTTTAATCATATAATATTTCATACTATTCCTCAAAATGGCCTCAGAAGGTTCCATACCCTAATTTTCCAAATAGGGACTTGCCACTAAAATGGCCCTGCAAGTTGATTCCTCCATTTTTTTCCACTTTGAAAGGATTGAGATAGATAAAAAAAAATATAGTGATCCAATTTGGATCATCTTGTGAAGCCAAGTCCCAATGTATAAGTATAAAATTTTTGATACCACATCATTGGTGATTTTATTAACCCATATTAGGACTTTTTCATCCTACATACCAGCTCTTTCTTCCCCTTCACTGCAAAGCCTTATGGATGCTTCATGTAGATTTATTCTTCTATATCCCCATGTAGGAATGTTATCTTCACATCCATTTGTTCTGTTTCAAAATCAAAAGCAGAAACAACAGATAAAATAAATCTAATAGAAGTTAACTTGGCAACATGAGAATTTTTTTTTCACCAAAGTCAATTCCCTCTACCAAGGAATAACCTTTTGCTACTTGTTGAGCTTTGTATTTTTCCACTTTTCTTTCTCCATTCAACTTCTTTTTAAACACCCATTTGCTACCAATGTGATTTATTCTAGTCGACAACTCCACTAGATCCCAAGCCTCATTCTTGTCCAAGGATACCATTTCTTCAACACGGGGGCTTCACCGTGTTGACAAATATCTTATCACGTTCATTCATAAAGGGGGTTCTTTAATTGTGAAAAATAAGGTCAATATATTGTAGGTATTGGGCGGGAGATGTGTAGTCTCAAGGGGTTTATAGGTATTGGGGAGGGGGTATAAAAAGGGGCATGTAATTAAAACAGGGGTTTATTTAATTGGAAATATTTATTGAGAAGGGGTTCAATAAAAGGATTTTAGGAGGTATTTATCAATATCTCGTGAAAATAAGGGTATTATTTAATATCCCATGAATGTAGGCACTATGTCACATGTTCACTGAGTAAACACCCCACATTCTTCAACCATGGCATTTTTCCATAGTTTGCAATCCTTTGAATCCGTTGCCCCCCTAGAAATTCTAGTATCATCATCAATAATAAAAAAAGAAACTTTTGAATGAAAATCAGGTGGAGTATACTTTTTTGGTTTCCTTATTTTTCAAACCGATCTCCTTAATAATAGAGTATGAGTCTCTTCTTTTGATTCCCATTCTTCTATAGAGTCTGATTCATTATCCTTCAATTCAAACTCTATTTTCTTTAGTTCTTCCTCCCTTATTAGGAATTCATGTTTGAAAACATCTTTGATTCCTCTAAATACGACATCTTGACTATATAATACCTTCTTAGTTTCTAGGTTCCAAATCTTATAACCTTTCAGACCATCTTTATAGCCAATAAATATACACTTTTTAGTATTTTTATCCAACTTAGTCTTATTTTCCTTTAGAAAGTGTACATAAGCATCACATCCAAAAACCTTGAGATGTGTCAGAGAGGGTTTCTTACTAGTCCATACCTCGTGTGGAGTCATGTCCTCCAACACTGACAAGGGTGATCAATTTTTCAAGTAACATGTAGTTTCCACTTCATCTGCCCAAAATTCTTGTCCCAACCCGACATCACTAAGAATTCTCCTTGTTCTTTCCATAAATGTCATTTTCATCCTTTCTGCAAGTCCATTCTAATGAGGTGTGTATAGAGTATTATTTTTCCTTGCTATACCACACTTTTTATAGAATTTCTCAAATTATTTCCCACAAAATTATCCACGATTATCCATCCTCAACACCTTAATTTTCTTCTCTGTTTGATTCTCCTCAAGAGCCTTAAACTCTTTAAATTTGTCAAAGACTTTATATTTCTTTCGGAGGAAATAAAACCATGTATTTCTCGAGAATTAATATATAAATGAGACATAGTACACATGTTTACCTAATGATGGAGTCGACATAGGTCCAAACAAATCATTGTGCACCAACTATAATATTCCCTCCGCCCTTGTAGCACCAGAGGAGAATCTTACACGATTTTGGTTCCCATATAAGAAATGCTTGCATAAATCAAAATATAGAGAGAAATTGGTCGCACCTTCAACCATACCTCTACTTTGTAGTACTCAAAGGCCTTTCTCTATGATATTATGTAGTCTTTGATACGACAACATATTCTTTTCTCCAGATATAGTATGTTTTTTTCCTTCTTTAGCTCCAATCTCAGGAAAAATGGAACAGTTGCACCTGTCACTAATAATTATTCCCAGTAGGTTATATAGAGTTCCAATCAGAAATCCCCTCAACAACACCATTTCTCCTCAAACCATCCTACAAGTTTCCTTTTCAAATACTATTTTTACACCTGCATCATCCATCTTGCTTACAAAAATCAAATTCTTGGTCAATCCTAGGATGTTTACAACACCAAGGATTTTTATAATCATACCATCCATGAGCTTCAACTTTCCTTTTCCTCATCCTATAATTTTGGATGTCGAGTCATATCCTAGAAAAAAATCACCCACATCATACATTTCATACTTACATAACCATTCCCTGTGAGGCGTCATGTCAAAGGATGCATCTGAGTCGACCAACCATGCCTCATGATATTCATGTGTTCTTGAAGAATCCAAGTACACATACCCTCCTTCATTTGCAAAGGTTTTTGCTTCTGTAGAAGGGGGAATCATCATATCCTTTCCCTCTCTTAACACTTTTGGATCTAAATTTTTTCTTGTAATTCCCTTCTTTTCCACATCTCCAACATACCTTTATGAATTTTCACAGATTTTTAGATCTTCCTCTAGATTTATATCTCCCACTTGAGGACTTATTTTTATTTATTTCCTGGGAACATCCTCTTACAATTAAGGAATCTGTGCTCTGTATTTTCCTTTTTTTCCGCCTCATCTCCTTCAACAACAAGGATGAGACCACATCATCAAAACTTAAAGTAGTTTCATTATTGTCTATGGCCACAACTAGACTATCCCACGAGTCTGGTAAAGGTGTATATTTTAACCTTGTACAATTTTTTACTGCAAACAAATTTTCAATAAAAGAACAAAAAGATACAATGGAAAATATACACATTACAAGATATTTTTTCCCTGGAAACCCAAACCGATAATACCATCATATTCTATATTGATTCATTATGATACATTGTTTACAATATAATATACATATAGGATCCAACGACATATAAAACTCTAACCCAATGACATGTATTAGTAAAAAACCCTAATTCCTTAACTGGAAATAGAAAACCATTGGCAAAATCTATGTGCTGAAAAACCTCCCAATAATGGACACGAAAAATCGAGGCGACACGAAAAACGAGGAAAACATGCAACACGTTTCCTAAGGAAAAATAATTATTGGGGGCGTTGCCCCCAAACCACTGCATAGGGGGGATATTTCCCCACTGCAACACCTAAAGGGGGGGCCTAGAGGCCCCCCCTCAAACCCCCCCACGCACTTGATGCAACGTAGAAGGCATTACTACTAGTGGTGCAAAGAATATAACACATACCCACCATTCTCCCACTTGTTGTTTTCTTTGCATGCATGGGGTTACATGGTTACATAGTCAACAATCCAGGGTATAAATTACCATGGATCCTCTACACCAAGAGAACTTCTCAGTGCTCACAGATTTTGTTAATGAATCTACAACATTCTTCATAGTGTCCACCTTCATTAGAAAAACTTTCTTTTCTTCAACCACGTCTCTCACAAAGTGATATTGAATATACATATGTTTTTTCTTTGAATGATAAGCTAGGTTCTTCGCTAGAAAAATTGCACTCTAACTACCACAGTCTATCCTTACAACTTTCTGTACCAACCCAATACATGAACACAATATTTGAAACCATATTTCTTCCTTAATTGCATGAGTGTCTGCCATGCATTCAACTTCTGTAGTTAAAAGTGCCACTACAACCTGTCTTTTGCTCATCCAACTGATTTGTCTTGCAAACGTGTTAAACAAATACCCACTTATAGATCTCCTACGATCCAAATCTCTAGCCCATTTTGCATCCATAAAACCATGTATGTCCAACACTATGTCCATTCTCAGTCTTCCTTGGTAGCACAATCCATAGCTAGCAGTGTCACGCAAATACCTAAACAACCTTTTTACTGCAATCTAATGCTCCTTCCATGGTTTTGACATATACCTTCTTAAAACTCCCACTACATGTGCAATGTCCGGTCTAGTATAAACCATTTCATACAACAAACTGCGAACTGTACCCGCATATGGAACACGAGACATTTCCTCCTCCTCTTCCCGTGTCTTGGGACATTGATCCACAAATAACTTTACACCAACATGAATAGGGACTATTGTTACTAAAGTTGGCTCTAGGTTGCAATAGAGCCAATCCTAGTGCATTTTCAATAACATTAAAATGATTGATTGATCATCCCTTTGAAGCTTTTGATCTGAATAAACAAGCCTTTCAATAACTCAAAAATAGAACTAAAGAGGCATGACCTCGTCTGCTAAATCCTTTAAAATGATATTAAAGAGTAGATAGAAGATGTGAGATAAACAAAATTGATTAAGAAGTCAGGTATCCAAGCATGGCAAACCTGACTCCCTTCTCAGTAGAAGAAAACCAGATACTTCATTCATATCATGAATTAATTAACAAACATCAATAAAACATCAAAGTAGAGGTCTTTTTTTTTCTCACAACAAAACAGGGGAGAAACTACATGTTTAATGGATTCTTTAACATCGTTGCAATAGAGGTTGTATTGAATTAAAACAATTACAACTTGAATGAATCAATGGATAGAAGAATATGAAATAGAAACATTGAAGATATGTCACAAAGAAAACACATGATTTAGCATAACAAAGTCTGAGAAACTCCTCAGTTCTTCTCCAAAATACTTTATTAAAATACTCGTGACTCCAAAATACTTTATTAAAATACTTGTGATTACATATTGTGCCAAAAAGGCCTCGCAGGTGCCAACCCTCCCTTTCCTCAGTCCTCTGATGCTAATTTTATCTCCCTTGGATGCTGAACTGATGCCTTAAGTTTGGGAACTACTTGCTCAAATAATGCCTAGAAAACTCGATCTGTTTTGGTTGAGTGTTGATATTCTACCTTTAAATTTGGGATTGTTTTCTAAATAATATGAAAGAGGTCCTCTTAGGCAATGCTTTCGTAACATTTAATAAAAAAAATTCATCCTTTCTTATTTATAGAAACTAGTTACAAATTATGAGCTCTAACAACAAACAGATAAGATCCAAGATCTTATTTTTGCTACTAACAATCTGGATCATATCTCTAACAATATTCAAGAATTTAAGTTTCGACTGACATATTGCTTGATGTTGATGACTATACACTTGTAACTTATGCTCTATAAAACTATTCCACCTGTTATTTTACCCTTTGAGCTATCATGTTGATCTCGAGTTGCTTATGAAAATTTTTAAGCATGTCAAAATTCAACAAATTATGCACCACTAAAATATTTCCACCTGCACTCGAATTTGAAATTGATATTTGATCTTTGATCTGCTGATTTAGTTTCTAGAACATTGGTACTAAACTTTGAACGTTGATCCTTCCATATTCTCTTTGATATACCTTATATAATTTGAGTCTGGACAACTGCAATATGTAGATCTTCCTTTTCCTACAATATCTTTGGTAACAACACCATTTGATATTACTAAGGGCCACACTCGATTGCCAGTCAAACTATGAGAGTATTTTCCATCATCATCACCCTCAATCTCATTTTGCAAAAAACCCTTTTGATGTGCACACCAGGGATGAAAAGGGACAGAGCATTTCACAACTCGTTCGCTTCTTCAACAAGGGGAGCATTTCTTCCTTTTGGTACCACCTTTAAATTCTAAAAGATATCGATGATAATCACCCTTCCTTCTGAGTTTTCAATGACCTTGGGGTTCTTTCCTTCGATGAGAGCAACACATGAATTTATTGTTCCCAAATAAATATCAATCACGTCAGCACCAGTTCCCTTTGAACCTTAACAATTTGTTCTTTAGTTATCTTGAGATGGGTAAGGAATGGTTTCAATAACCCTAAAGCGAGCTTCTCAGTCTTCATTCCCGTTGAAATAATGAACTCATACCAGTTCCGAGTGGGAATAAGATGGAAGACCACATAATCAAGTTGAGTTTCCCCCTCCACTTTACTGCAACACAAAGACACAGGAAGATAATTTATCCCTCTATATGTACACACTATCTTTGAAGCATTTTTATTTGTAGAATTAATGATAGCTTCTGACAATCTAAAAGGAACACGTCCAAGTTCAAGTTGACCTGCTTCAGTGCTGGAAGAGATACTTCCTCTTTTGATGGATTTGGAAGGAAAAGGGGCACCATAACCATTAAGTGATAGAGGGAGAAAAAAACCATGCAGTGTGTAGCCTGGGAAGTATTCATAGGAAGTCTTGATAAAGAGGAACCTCACACGAGGAATCCTAACCGAGAAGGAACCCAACGCGAGGAACCTTGACTTTGGGCCTTCGGGCTTCGAGTGAAAATGAGAAATTGCAAATGAATTCACCCGGTGGGAAAAATACTAAAGTGGAACCTGGCGTTTGGAATGATGACCAATGCAGAATTGAAAATGAATTCAACATTGCACAAGTTAGAAGACCCTAAGTACCTGAATATCATCGATTTATAAGATGAAGGAACAATCAAATATACTTCTTCCAACTGTCTTTTTTCCGCAATGTTCAGTTTTTGGCCACTGGGTATATGATATAAAAGAGAGTTAATCATTTCGAGCCATCGATTATACCACCTATTTTCCTGCTTAATTTATGACTGTTTAGCTTGTATACATACATGGAGAGCAAATTAGTAAAGGATCATTCTCCTCATGCCAAGATTTTTAGGGTCTTTGCTGCATAATCCTTTGATTGTTGAGAAATCAATTCTCCATCTTGTAATCTTTCAAAAGCTCCGCTTTTTACAATTTCATACAAATTATTCTCATTATCTGTGATCCCATATATAACAAAGGTAACATGGTGCTGAAGGGATCCATCTCAAGAAGTTCTAGCAATGGTGGCAGTCCTCCATCATGAACTATGCCAGCTTCACCGTGTGTGTTCTACTTGGAAATAATGGAGTAAGAGTGAGTTGTAAGCGTGAGTAGTTGAGAGTCTAGTTGTCTTTGGTTTGCATGTAACTGACTTAGTAGAGTCTTTTCCTATTTAAGAATGTAATCAGTCTTCATTGAATAATAGAGAAGTGAGCGTAGCCTCACCGTGTGTTTGTTTCGCATATTTTATCTTGATATCAGAGCCACGGGGAGAGGTGCGGAAATTTATAGAAGTCTGCAGGTCCCTCCTCTTGAAGGGTGTGGCGGCACACTAATCGGCCTTCCGGTGGATCGAAAACTCAGAAATTTCCGCTGTCAAAATTCAATTATAGTGTGGAAGGATTTAACTATTTCCGCACCCAAGTCATTCGTAAGGTGCAGACTCCTCGTAGTCTAAAGTAGTGTGAGGTGAGGACACAAATGAGCTTTCCACAGTCTAGTACAAGCATTAGGTGCGGAAACCCCAAATCGTGAGTTTTCATGAGCGTAAGTTTTTCATTTTTTTTTGCGTGAGTGAGTATTTTTGCATGCATGGAGTTTGAAGCGTGAATTTGGTTGCCGTGAGCAAATCGTGAGTTTGCATGCGTAGGTTCTTGAGGGAGGCAGCGTGAGCTTGAGGGTGCACGAGGTTATATTGTGAGTTTTGGAGCATTGTATAAGAGTTTATACAATCACTTTATAAGAGTTTTTTATATAAGAGTTTGGTGTTATATGGAAAATCGTGGAGTTTTTTATATAAAAGTTTTTATATATGAGCCTTTATATGAGCTTTAATTTTTATATGTAAAGCTTTGAATCAGAGTGTAGCATTGTTTTATTAAGTGGATACTTTTTAAGCGTGAGGTGAAGAGGGACTTATTCATTTCTTTATTAAAAGTGGATTTTTTTATTTAAAGTGGATATTTTGGATATTAAGGTGCATGCATGATTTAAAGGTTGATATATGCATGAGAGGTGGTGTTTTTGATTTAAATGTGGATGCATGCATGATTTAAGCTGATAACATACGTAGATTTGGATCAGTGGATCCGAAGGCAGAGTGACGGACTGCTCAACACAGGAGAAAACTTTATGAAAAGTGGCATATCCTTGGTGATTCACTTGCAGAGACTAAATTGTAGCGATGGTGAATCCGCTGGCAGAAACCTACCTCAACGAAACCGACAAGTTAGATGGCTCAAATTTCATTAACTGGAAATTCAAGATGCAGACACTCATGGAAGGCTATGGTGTCTGAAACATTGCAAAGGGAATTGAATTGAAACCTGAATCGACTGCAGGTGCGACAACAACACAGATCCAAGATTGGGAAAAGTGTGAAAACAAGGCAAAGGTATTGTTGCACATGTCAGTTAAAGATAGAATAATTTCACATATTAGAGAAGCTACAACTTCTGTTGCTACATGGAGAACGCTTAAAGCATTGTATGAAACTAGCAACACAAATCACATTTTGTTCCCGAAAACTAAATTGCTAGGCATTAAAATGGATGGAAATGAATCTGTTAGTTCATTTTTGGGTCGTATTAAAGAGGTGAAAGGAAAGCTAGTAAATATAGGGGAAACTATTTCCAACACTGACTTGGTCACTATTAACTTAAATGGTATGCTAGAAGACTATCATATGTTCATAACAGGTCTCCCAGCAAGGGAGAAACCTCCTACGTTTGAAGAACTGACAGGTATTTTGCTGCAAGAGGAAGAGAGGCACAGAAATCTGAAGCCTCGGAATAAAGATTTGGCACTGTGGTCAAATAAGAGATCTGTGAGAGGGATATCATGAGAAAGAGACAGAGGAGGCAGTTCATGGCAGAGAGGCGGTTCATGGCAGAGAGGCAGTTCATCGCAGAGAAGACAATCTCGAAATCAAGGTATGCAATTTGACAGGAATGAGTCAAAGAGTTGTTTTTATTGTGATCGGCCTGGACATATTGTTAAAAACTGTCATAAGAAGAAGAGCGATGACGCTAGGAATAAACCTAGAACACATTCAGGTCATTATGCAGAAAAATTGTCAAATCATGATCTCAGATTATTTATTGCTAGTGATGATATTGATGAGCCCCCAAATTTTGAATCACGGGATCTTAGGCTGTTTATGTCTAACGCTGCTTTATCTGCTGAAACAGATGATTCTGATGCCTGGTTTGTGGATTCTGGAGCATCAGTACATATGACTTGTAATAAAAATTGGTATGCTAATTTTAAAGAAACACAGAATTGTAATAAAATTGGTATGCTAATTTTAAAGAAACACAGAATGGTGCCAACATATATCTTGGAGATGACCGCTGGCCATCGGATCAAGGGATATAGAGACATTCCCATGACATTGTCGAATGGCACTGCTCCTCACATTCTCAATGTGGTGTATGTGCTAGGAACAAAGAAAAATTTGATCTCTCTCTGGTGGTCCACCCATTACCGAGCAGAACTTGAAGGTTGAATTCTTCAAGAATTATCACATAGGAAGGATCTCGCTAGACCACTTCCAAATCAAGGTAACAGAGTCAGAGCGTGAGGCCTATACAAACTTGATGTTACGAGAAAAACACATCACACACTGACTTCTACAAATATGCCAACATAGTTTCTTTGGCATCAAAGGTATGACACATCAATCATCTTGATTTATTGTTATTACTTTAAGAAGTGAATATGGTTGAAGGAATTTCCATGTTAAAGAATGAGAAGGCTGCTTGTGATGGATGTGAATTAAGAAAGATGATGAATTTCCATCTAATCCTGATAGGAAAAGAAATATGTGTTAGATCTTGTGCATACCGATGTTTGCAGGCCTATGCAGACTAGGCCCTTAGGAGGTGATTTTTTACTTTCTATTTATTGATGATTGCACGAGATACACATGGGTTTACTTCCTTAGACGAAAAAGTGATGTTTTCGAGTACTTTAAGGAATTCATAACCATGGTGGAAAAACAGACAGGAAAATCCATCAAAATCCTCTGAGCAAATCAAGGGGGAGAGTATAAATCAGGGGACTTCAACAAATATTGCAAATATCATGGAATAGTACAACAGTTTACAATACCTTACACTCCACAGTAGAACATAGTCGTTGAAAGGAAAAACATAACTCTGTTAGAGTGTGCACGTAGTATGATGAAAGGTAAGAATCTCTCAAAGTATTTTGGGATGAATCCATAAATAATGCAGTTTATTTAAAGAATAGAAGTCCAACAAGGTGTCTTGATAATGTTACTCATTTCGAGGCCTTGTATGGTTCCAAACCTGCAGTTCATAATTTAAAAGTATTTGGGTGTAAGGATTTTGCTCATATTCCAAAGGAGAATAGGAGGAAGTTGGATGCTAAAGCCATTAAGTGTACTTTCATTGGGTACTGTTATGAATTTAAAGCATACAAATTGTTTGATCCTACTACTCACAAAGTATTTGCAAGTAGAGATGTACTTTTCCATGAGCAGGAAGCAGGAAATCATGACGACAACAGTCATGAGGAATGGCAGATACTTCTTGATGAAGGAGTTAAAGAAGAGCAGCAACAACAACCCACACAACAACATCCATCCCCGTGGCGACAACAACAACAACAACAAGAAGGACTTAGTGATATGGACAATTCAAGTAGTCACAGTTCACCTAGAGGTGAAGATAGATCTTCACAAATTAGGGAGGAAGATAATCAGTTGAGAAGATCTTCATGACAAATTTGACTTCCTGAGAGGTATAAAGACTATGCCCTAATGAGTAGCATTTAAAACGTCATAGAACCCATAAGTTTTGATGAAGCTAATGAACATGATGAATGGCGAAATGCAATGGAGGAAGAATATGAATCTATATGAAAAAAAATACTTGGGAATTGACTGAATTACCTAACATAAGAAGCCCATTGGATGCAAATGGATATACAAACCCAAGTTTAAATCAGATGGTAGTATATATAAGTATAACGCTAGATTGGTGGAAAAGGGGTATTCACAAATAGAAGGTATTGATTATGCTGAAACATTTGCACCAGTAGCTAATTGAATACTATCAGAATGTTAATTGCTTTAGCTACAAAGCATCATTGGAAGCTGCATCAATTAGATGTTAAATCTGCATTTTTGAATGGTGAGTTAAAGGAAGAGGTTTACCTTACTCAACCTGAAGGGTTTGTGGAAAAGGGGCAAGAACACTTAGTGTGTAAGTTAAATAGAGCATTGTATGGACTAAAACAAGAACCTAGGTCATGGTATGAGAAGATAGAATCTTTCTTTCTTCAACGGGGTTTTATGAGGAGAAAAAGTGATCCAAATCTGTATACCAAATTTAATGAGCAGGGGTATATAGTATTGATTTCTTTATATGCTGATGATTTGATAATTACAGGAAATGTAGAGAAATTAATTGATGAAATCAAGCAACAGTTGTCAAAAGTATTTGAAATGAAAGATCTTGGTGAGTTACAATACTGCCTAGGTCTTGAAGTTTGGAGAAATGCAGGCCAAACTTTTGTTTGTCAGAGTAAGTATATCAGAAAAATACTTAAGAGATTTAAATGGATCAATGTAAGTCTTGTACTGTTCCCATGCAACAGAATGTGAAACTTTCTTGTGATGATGGTTCGAAGGAGGTGAATGGCACTGTGTATAGACATATGGTGGGTAGTTTGAATTATCTCACCACAACCAGACCTGATATTTCATATTCTGTGAGTGTGTTAAGTCAGTTTATGGAGAAACCTCATGAAAGCCATTGGAATGCATCAAAGGAAGTACTTAGGTATCTAAAAGGAACACTTGATTATGGTATTAAATATACTGATGCATCTGATGTTGAGTTGACAGGTTACTCAGATTCTGATTGGGATGGAAATCCGGATGATTGAAGATCAACCACTGGACATGCATTTGGCATTGGATCCAAGGTTGTTTCATGGAGCAGTAAAAAGCAACCTACTGTATCTTTGTCTTCTACTGAAGTATAATACAAAGCCTTGTGTGCAACAACTTGTGAAGATGTTTGGTTAAGAATACTTCTTCAAGATGTTGGAGAAGAACGACAGGAACCTATGATGATCAAATGTGATAATAAAAGTTCAATCAATATTGCGAAGAATCTGATTTTTCATGCAAGGACAAAGCATGTTGAAGCTCAGTTTCATTTTGTTAGAGAAAAGTTGCAGTCAAATGAAATAGCTCTTATGTATTGTAATACTAGTGAAAATGCTGCTGATATTTTCACTAAGCCTCTTGGAAAGATTAAGTTTGAGTTGTTTAGAGAGATGTTAGGTGTACAAGTCAATCCATTCTCCATTAAGGGGGAGACTTGGAAATAATGGAGTAAGAGTGAGTTATAAGAGTCAGTTCATAGTTGAGAGTCTAGTTGTCTTTGGTTTGCATGTAACCAACTCAGTAGAGTCTTTTCCTATTTAAGAATGTAATTAGTCTTCATTGAATAATAGAGAAGTGAGCGTAGCCTCACCGCGTGTTTGTTTCACATATTTTATCTGTTCTACGCTAGTCTACCAAGAGAAAAAGATGCCATAGACCTGATCTAAGCATCTGGGGATTGAATCATTTTAATTAGAGGCTGCACTGCACCATGTTGCACTGTGTGAAGCTTGCATTCTTGATGATTTGTGGAAAATTGACCTAACAACAACGCAACCTATTTTTGTCTTTGTGGACATCTTGAACTCAAGATCCTAATAATGGGTTGAAGGGATCCAACAAGAATAACCTCTCTCTTTATGTTTGGAGAAGAATGCACCATATTTCCAATAAAACCTACTATTGCAGAGTGAATGCTGACAGATTTAGATAGCAACATGAAAATTTAGCCTGGAAGAAACACAACTTAATCCTTGGATTTTAGTTCTTATTACACATCTTCCTATGCAAAAATCAAGTGTTTCATATTCTTTCCCTCATTGGATCACTATCTTGTCTGCCCCTGCACCCTGAAATGTTATGAACTCCTTCGTTGGGGGAAATTTTCACTTTCTCCATGAATACACCCAAATTGATAATGATCATGACATGGAGCAAGATATTTACTACCTTCTACACAGATGTGAAACCCCCATGCTTTGTTTTACATTTGGAATCTATACTTGACATCTATGAGCATTCTGCTAGAATAATAAAAGTCCTTCCATCACTTATGATATGTAATAGCAAGGAAGGAACAAAAAAATCAGTGAGAAGACGAGGTCTTGAGCGCTTTCCATTTCCATTTGACACCTACAAGTACACTGCGAACGTGGCTCGGCACTTGGCGTTCTGTTGTTGATGCTTGGTATTTTAAAGTTTTCCTTATGGGAAATATCCCATATGCACAAGCTTGAATGCATTTTTTATGTTTATATGCATAAACCTTTCCATGCAACCCTCAATACGTAGTGCATGGTCTCTTTCCCCTTGTGGGCTCCTTCCTTGGCACCTTGTGTATATACTCTCGATGGTTTATGGTGTATGCTCAGGATTGGAAATTGGGGCTCGATGGTAATTAGCCCAATATATTTTTGATGAAAATAATAACACTTGAGTAATGTTTGGGTTTACATATGACTTGGTAACATTAACAACTAATAACTTGGAATTGTGGAATTTTGAGTGTGACCTGGGATTTTTGATGAAAATAATAACACTTGAGTAATGTTTGAGTTATGTTTGGGTTTACATATGACTTGGTAACATTAAGAACTAATAACTTGGAATTGTGGAATTTTGAATGTGACCTGGGGTTTTTTTTTATGAAAATAATAACACTTAATGTTTAGGTTTACATATGACTTGGTAACATTAAGAACTAATAACTTGGAATTGTGGAATTTTGAGTGTGACCCGGGGTTTGAATAGATAGAGTTCAATTTTTTTACATATTAATTTGAATACAAAATCATTTAATAATAAAAATGATATAAAATGATTTTATATAATCAAACTCTCTTTAAAATATTTGTCTTTGGACTATGATTTGGCCATGATTTCTTTGGTATTTTTGAACATAATTGAAGCAACCAAGGAATTGCGAGATTTCACAACATTGACATTTTGAAATAATAGGTGACTATATCAAACTCTCTTTAAAATATTTTTCTTTGGAATATCATTTGGCCAGGATGTCTTTGGTATTTTTGAACATAATTGAAGCAACCGAGGAATTGTGGGATTTCACAACATTGACATTTTGAAATAATAGGAGACTATGTCAAACTCTCTTTAAAATATTTGTCTTTGGACTATCATTTGGCCATGATTTCTTTGGTATTTTTGAACATAATTGAAGCAACCAAGGAATTGCAGGATTTCACAACATTGACATTTTGAAATAATAGGAGACATTGAAGAGGTTTGATGCAAGGATTTAAAGACTTAACAAAATTGATGAAAAAATTGAAGGTTTGTGGAAATGAGAAGCTTAGGAAAAATAACACAAGGTTTTCAAGGCTATAAAGACTGATATAATTTTGACGAGGAACACAAAATTTTGGAAATGTCAAATTTTGTTCCAACATAGGCTCCATCTAGGGATAGTTCTTTCCTGCAAAGTTCCAAGAAAATTAGACCAGATGCCTTCATCCTTCTGCTTCTTTGTTAACCTTTGAACCATGTGACTATACCTGTGCCTACCATGAAACACATCCATGTACTCTACAACTAAGGAGAGTTTGCACAAACTGAAAATAATTGTACATACAACAATATGAAAACCATTTTTTACCGGTGCCTCCAATGGGCTATGGAGTCATGATTTATTTGCACACTGACTGGAAACTGAACCACTCACTGAATAAAAAAATGTTGAAAACAAATGCTCGAATAACGAGCTTATTTATTTACATTCCTATTCTAACCAATCATCTATTTATTTGCTGAAGTATAAGTTGATTTCCAATGTAACCATACAAAAAATATGACTAAAAAATTGAATTACGTTTATATCCTTGAGCACAAAAACGATAGGAGCAACTACAAAATTCAAAAAATATCTTGGAAGCATGTACTTACATCTTTGAAATTCTTCCCTCAAGAAATCAAAAGTAGAAAATTTATTGCTTCATTTTGACTCCATATAAATTGCAATTAGATCATAGAAATGGAAAGAAATAAAACTTTTGTAGTCATCCCATACCTCTTCTTGTTATTCAAACTCCATGAGATGCCTTTGCACACTTTCTCCACTGCTGATCTTTTCTTTTTCTAGCTCAAGAATGTCACATTGAGGCTCACTAGTTTGCTACTCAATAGTTGCTAAACAAGAAGAAGAGATCAATTGCTCCAGTAACCCCTCCTTATCTTCTGCATCACATGTCCAAGAATATTCTTCATAACTACCATACACAGGTTGATTGCTTTCACAGTACAACTGATAATTTTCCTTCTAAGCATAACTCTCTGAAGGAAAATAAATAATTTGCTACTTATTAATTTCAAGATCACTTTCATCATTTTCATCATTTTCATCAAATAATGGAGGACTTTTGTATGATTCAATGCATGTTGAAGAGGAAATTTCTCTTCATTGTCTAGATACTCATCAAAGATAGGTTGATCTTCAAAAAATTTTGAAACTTGAGTTTTAGAAATCTTCAATTCATGATGATCTAACAATAATGACTGAATACTAACAGTGCGATCTTAATAATAATTTATAACAACATCTACATCTGAGACTATTCCAAATGTGTTTGAAGTAATGCCATCATCATTTTTATCATGACCATCATCTTGTAGATCTTCCTGGAATGAATTTTGAATAGAATATGGTTGAATATATTTCCAGGAAACTAATGCATTAGAAGACTGATATGGCTCTTGAATTAAAAATTCTTTCAAAATTGTTGACAAAATTGGATCTTGAATGATGAAGAAGCTGTGGTTGATTTGGAAGGAGAACTGATCAGTGCATTGGAAGAAATCGATAGACTCAGAACCAAGAACAGAAAACAAAAACAATTGTTGACACAGTTC
>SNQJ01S0017070.1:18069-29926 GCA_010110895.2 Picea sitchensis | reverse complement strand
ACTAAGTTGTATTTGAAATCAGGATATCACCATGCAGGATTCAAAGAACAATATACCTAGAATATTTCCTTCAAAAATAAAGGTTTGTATGAGTGGTTGGTTATGTCATTCATTTTATGCAACGCACCGATTGCATTTATGAGACTAATGAATGATTTATTACTCCCTTATCTAGATTCATTTGTTATTGTCTATTTGGATGATATACTAGTTTATACTACTACATGAGAGGAGCACATGTCACATCTTATGCAGGTGTTAGAGACTTTGAAAAATCACAAGCTACTGGACAATCTCAAGAAATGTGAGTTTTATCAACAATGTTTAGTGTATTTGGAGTATGTGATCAGTGAAAGGGAGCTCAAGATAGATCCCCTAAATATGGAGGCCATCATGTAATGGTTAGTTCCTACAAATGTCACTAAAGTTAGGATTATTGTTGGGGAAACACAATACTTGCAGAAGTTTATAGCTTCATTTTCAACGATAGTTGCACCACTCCACGCCATAACAACTAGTGGTAAGAGTTTCAAGTGGGGAAAGAATCAACAGAATGCATTTGATGAGCTAAAAATAAACATCAGTAAAGCACCAATGCTCATGCTACCAAACTTGGAGAATCTCTTTGAAGTGGAGACAAATGCAAGTGGGTATGCCATGTGTGCATTTTTTATGCGAGGAAGGCCCATATGCTATCATTCTAAAGTATTTCATGGGTCAGTTCTCAACTACCCTACCTACGACAAGGAGCTCTACGCCTTGGTACAAACTATCAAAAAGTGGAAGCACTATTTGATGGGAAAGGAAACCATCATCCACATAGATCACCAACCACTATAGTATTTGCAGGTTGAGAGTAAGCTAAAACAAACCAAGAATTACAAGTGGATGGGGTTTTTACAACAATTTCATCTAGTCATAAAGTATAAGAAGGGAAGCACAAATAAGTTACTAGACATGCTTTCACGACCACCCACATCCAATATTACATATTTGGGGACTCTGATGCACATGGATCATCTTAGGGTTCACTAATGTGAATAAAGTGAAAGTCTTGTCAAATGTGTTTATTGAGTTTTAAAGTCATGAATTGGTCTTTTAAAGACCAAGACATGACTCAATTAAAGTGTATATATGTATGTGTTGAGTCCTGTTAATCTAGCACTTGTGTATCCCTTAGTCTTGAGTCAAATTTTCCTAAGATCATATCTTTTGTTTAGGAGTTCTAGGAGGTCAAATTATGTCAAAAAGGTGACTAGACATGTCTAATTCATCATCAGTTACTAGTCATGTGTTTTGTAAAAGTGATCTTCCATTATTTCAAAGGTCAAAGTCATGTGAAATGGTCATCATGATTGTGTAAAGGTTTTATGGTATGTCCTCAAGTATTGTCAAGTTCAAATGTGCTTTTGCACTACTCAATCACATGTACAAACCATTTTTCTCCAACGTTGCAAAAGTTCACTTCGAAAGTTTGCTCCAAAAGTGCTAGAACAGGGCTTCGCTGCAAAATTTCATTGTGAAAGTGTATTTTATTTGTAAATTTTAAACTGTGTGCCAATTTTCCATGAAATGTTTACAGGAAATGCATGGGGGTAAGATGAATAAAATCACTTAATTTTAGGTCAAAATACTTCATGGTTTTCGAGAAATGAGCCACCGTCATATGCAACCATTTTTTAATTTTCTCGAGATCTGTAAACTGGTTTTTGCCCAAATTTCTCTAGTAGAAGAATCATGATGATATTAAGGTTTTGACAAAAAATAAGTCTGACCCAATTTACCATTTGAGAGAAAAAAAAAAAAAAACACCAGCTACAGAAATTCCATTGCAAAAGCACACTATGAAACTTCCTAGTTCATTGTGAAACTATTGTAGCTCACAGTTTCGCAGTGAGCATGATACAAAAATACACCAGAGTGTTAATTCAATATCTAAGGTGACTTCCAGTTGTCAACACAAGTGCAACTCGACTCCATCATTCAAAGAATTTGTCATATAGTCTAGAAAATTTGAAATTTCTAAGTTGTATTATGTAATTAATGAAGTCAAAGTTTGTTCCTAGTATTTTGCAAACAATTCTAGTTAGTTCTTGTTTTGATGTAACTAAGTCTATTCATAGGATAACAGTTGAGATCGACTCACTTATCTTAGGGATGAGTTATTTCTTTCTATTTTGTAAATTTTGATGTGCAAAGGGTTGGCTAAGAGCGTAAAAATAAAGATATTGAGCATCTATTGTAATTTTTTGAATTTAATAGAATATCAGTGCAGATGTACATAGCTATTTCCTACCAAAGATTCTTGTGATGATGGTTTGAATTTTGTTCTCCTTTTTTGTGTATGTATTCTCTTGTTTTTACTTTCATTTCATCTATAACCTATAAGTGTTTAAATGAAATTTAATGATTTGGAATTCATTTGGTTCTGATGCTATGAATCACACAGTTAAACACTTCAATTTCTTCCTAAGTTACAATCAGAATTCATCTAAAATGGTGCTCTGAGTGTGATAAGTTGTTTTCCTCATTTCTTATGTTACTATAATGATATTTCAACTGAAAATTCAGCATCTACCTCACCTCTGCTTCCTGGATTGCTCCTTAACCAGTCACTGATATTTATCTGTATGTTAACTTTGACTCCATGTCCAATGGATTCCTTCTCAACCCTTCCACGACACCTATAACCCTTGTTTTTACTTACATATCTAGCCATTGTGCCCAATTTCACAGCTTGTCATTCTTTACTAAGATGTAAAGAGAGATCCCTCTCTGAGATGAAAGGGCTAGTTTCATCTCTAAAGTGGTTTTGAGGTTACCTTTGTGATTTGCCTCCTCAGCCAAAGCAATTTACGGAGTGATAAAATTTTGGTGTCGTTGCCAAGGAGCGAATTTTTATTTTCCCCAGAGAAGAATGAAAAATGTTCCAGATGTGATTTCTAATGGTGAACAAAAATCAGACGCACAAGATGGTTGCATCATTAACATGGAAACTCAAATCAAGCTTCAACCATATTCAAAGACTCCACTAGAATACAAGCCTTGCCAATAGAAAATGGAAGGACAGTACGAGAAAGTTAGGTACTCAATCTTGATTTTCCTCCAAGACATAATATTCTTTATTCTTAATTATTTCTTGTCTTTTCCTGAAATTATCAAAAGGATTTTCCAATGTTCATTGCATTCAAATGAAGATGACAAATCTACGCTTGCATATCCTTTATTGTAGACTATAAATATTTGTTTTTCATGTATAACTGAACTTGAACAAGTTCCAGATGATAATCATGACCAGTTTTGTAAGACTCATGAAACCAAAGCTAATATACCATCTCCTATACTTAATCCTACAACTTCTAAGATTCAAGAGAGATATCGACCACTGAAATTAGCTCATATCCTCTATGACTTTCCTCCAAATCATTATAAATACCTTCCTATATTTGATGGGGAACCTAATAACCCTACAACTGAAAAACATGTTCAAGATTTTGAGCATTTTTCAGATATTTTTGAAATTGAACATGATGATGTGTGCATGATATACTTTTCTCAGACACTATAGGGAAATGCAAAGGAATGGTTCAAGCATTTTCATCTTGAGTCCATCAGCTCATGGGAGGAATTGAAGGATGTTTTTCTGAAGTTTTGGGGTAAAATAAAGTCTCGGGATCAATATATTGCAGAGTTTCAAGCAATGAAAAGACATAAGGATGAAAGAGTTTATATGTTCAACAAAAGGTTTTCTAGTTTGTATTACAAGATGCCTAAGGAGATCCAACCCTCTGAAGTTGTTTACATGCTCTATTATGCAACGACCTTCCATCTAGACTTATCTTTTTCTTCTAATGGACAGCAGGTATGCTAACTTGCAGCAAATGTTTAACGATGCACAGGAAGTGGAAGATAACCTTCAAGCTTATGGGAATCTTTCATAACAGATTCCAAATGAGGAGTTGGATGTTGAACATGACAGTGAACATGAAAAAAAAGAAGCGGATCGGAATTTTGAGCAAAGGGTTAATAAGATCATGCCTTTTCTTGAATTTTCTAATGTTGATTTGTTTGCAGAGAATAATTAACAATTTTTTGATCCACAAACTGATGTCCCAAAATTTTTTGTTGTTGATCGAAATTTTAATTCTTATCATCATGAGCAGAGAAATGATTTTTCCATAAAAAAATTTGAAATCTTCAATAATGAAGTTTTTATAGAGGATAAGGATCAGCTTGTTACAGAGCAAGTTATTGTCCCAATGTTCTTCATTGATAACATTCCAGATGTAGTTGATTTTCCCAAGTATGATGAGTATGACGATGATGATGTTGTTGATAATGATGGTGATTTTTTATAATAGCCAGCCGCATGTTCTCCATCAGGAAATTATTTTTTTCAGCAGTCTCAGGAAAGAAGTGAGCTTGCATATTGTAGTTATGAAAGCGATGAAGAACATGAGGAAAGCACCGAATTAGGTGAAGTAAATACCCTACCCTTGTGCTTTTCTTCATTCCAACTGATGAAGGAGAATTTTCACAGTGCCATAAGTCAACAATATTCTCTTTTTTTTCACGACCCTGTTGCTCATTACATGGAGGATCTTATCAGTCCAAATTTGTGGAAATTGGCAAATTATAAATCTGAAAACAATAATCATGAAAATATAGTTTTGCAGTTAACAATTTTTTCTAGTTCAGAAGATCTTTATTTGCAGCAGTCTCATCAAAATTTTCAATCCTGTCTTGACAACCATCAAGTTGAAATGTATGGAAGTAGGAATTTGGTTGGAGGGCTAATACATGATGACAGTTTTGTGCAATGCCATGAAATCAGTTTGTTTTCCTATGAGGATCATTTTGCAGTCTTTTTGGATTCAGTGAATAGGTTATGTTTTTCAAATTTTATCAACATTGAATCTATTTGCAAGTTTATTTGAGTTGCCTTTAAGAAGGTATTACATTTTGTTCCTGAACAAAGATATGCAAGAAAATCAAACAATGGACAAAATTATTGCATGGTTGCATTGGATTTTTAATTTTACTTGATCGAGTAGTTTACATTTTAGTTTGGTAGGTAGGATGAATAAGCTCAACACTCTGAGCATCTTTTTCAGCAATGAATCTTCATTTTGGTATTTGAGTTTGAAGTAACAGTTGGTTTCCATTATAGATTTCAGTTTACACAAGGTGGATGGATTTGCAGTGTGAAGTTTTAAGTTTGAAAAGTGAGTCTGGCTTCATAAACAAAAGACAAGTACATGTTGAAAGTTGCAAACATGGTTTGGGATCAACCCAATGGTCAGGCTACTAGTCTAGGTGTTCTTTGTCACCTCGCAGGGACGATGCCATCCCCATTGCAGCCTATGTTAGGGTTCACTAATGTGAATAAAGTCGTAGTCTTGTCAAATGTGTTTAATGAGTTTTAAATTCATGACTTTGTCTTGTAAATACCAAGACATTACTCAATTAAAGTGTATATATCTATATGTTGAGTCTTGTTAATCTAGCACTTGTGTATCCCCTAGTATTGACTAAAATTTTCCTAAGATCATATCTTTTGTTTAGGAGGTCTAGGAGGTCAAATTATGTCAAAAAGGTGATTAGACATGTCTACTTGGTCATCAGTTAAGAGTCACTACTCATGTGTTCTATAAAAGTCATCTTCCATTATTTCAAAGATCAAAGTCATGTCAAATGGTCATCATGATTATGTAAAGGTGTTATGGTATGTCCTCGAGTATTTTCAAGTTGAAGTGTGCTTTTTCACTGCTCAATCACATGGATAAACCATTTTTCTCCAATGCTGCAAAAGTGTTGGAAAAGGGCTTCGCTACAAAAGTTTGTTGTGAAAGTGTATTTTTTTCATAACTTTTAAACTGTGTGCCCATTTTCCATGAAATTTTTAAAGGAGATGCATGGGGGTAATATGAATAAACTCACTTAATTTCAGGTCAAAATAATTCATGGTTTTCTAAAAACGAGCCACCATCATATACAACCATTTTTTAATTTTCTCGAGATTCGTGAACTGGGTTTTTCCCAAATTTCACTAGTAGAAGAATCATAATGATGTTAAGTTTCTGAAAAAAATCAGCCTAACCTAGTTTACCGTTTGAGAGAAAATAAAAAAACAACAACTATAGAAATTTCGTTGCAAAAGCATGCTGCAAAACTTTCTAGTTCATTGCGAAATTGTTGTAGCTCACAGTTTCACTATGAGCACGCTGCAAAACTACACTAGAGTGCCAAATAATCATCTGAGGTGACTTCCAACTGTCAACACAAGTGCAACTTGACTCCAACATTCAAATAATTAGTCATATAGTCTAGAAAATTTGAAATTTCTAAGTTTTATTATGTAATTAATGAAGTCAAAGTTTGTTCCTAGTATTTTGCAAATAGTTATAGTTAGTTCTTGTTTTGATTTAACTAAGTCTATTCATAGGAGAACAATTGAGGTCGACTCCCTTAGCTCAAGGAGGAGCTATTTCTTTATATTTTGTAAATTTTGATGTGCAAATTGTTGTCTAAAAGCGTAAGAAGAAAGATATTGAGCATCTATTGTAATTTTCTGAATTTAATAGAATATCAGTGCAGATGTACATAGCTATTTCCTAATAGAGATTCTTGTGATGATGGTTTGAAGTTTGTTCTCCTTGTTTGTGTATGTATTCTCTTGTTTTTACTTTCATTTCATCTGTAACCTATAAGTGTTTAAATGAAATTTAATGATTTGGAATTCATCTGGTTTTGATGCTCTGAATCAAATAGTTAAACACTTCAATTTCTTCCTAAGTTACAGTCAGAATTCATCTACAATGGTGCTCTGAGCGTGATAAGTTGTTTTCCTCATTTCTTCTGTTACTACAACAATATTTCAACTGAAATTCCATCATCTACCTTGCCTTTGCTTCCTGGATTTCTTCTTAACCAGTCATTGATATTTATCTGTATGTTAACTTTGACTTCATGCCCAATGGATTCCTTCTGATCCCTGCCACCACACCTATAAACCTTGTTTTTACTTACATATCTAGCCATTGTTCCCAATTTGACAACTTGTCATTCTTGACTGAGTTGTAAAGAGAGATCCCTCTTAGAGATGAAAGGGCTAGTTTCATCTCTAAAGTGGTTTTGAAGTTACCTTTGTAATTTTCCTCCTCAACCAAGGAAATTTAAGCACTGATAATAGAGCCTTTTACCCATGATTCATACAAAGAGGCATACACAAAATATGAGGATTTCAAGAAGGTGTTTCAGCAGCTACAGGGCCAAATTCATATAGAATAAGGTGATGGCAAGGTTGACTATCATTTCCAGAATGGTTTGCTATACAAGATTGACAAGATCTGTGTTCCTAAAGGTGAATGATTGCAACTTATCAGAGAGCCTCACTCCTCCAAGGTTGTAGGACATTTTGGTGTTGGGAAGAAAGTTGCCAACTTACAAAGGTATGTGTACTGGCCCAGAATGTTATAAGATGTAGCATGGTATATTAGAGGATGTATACTTTGTTGTACCAACAATCCCAGTAATAGGAAGAAAGGTTTATACCATCCATTAAATGTACCCACTTGACCTTAGGAAAGAATATCCATGGATTTTGTAAACACCTCTAATGGTAAGTCACCTTTTGAAACTTGTTTTGGTTATTTTCCACCATCACCCTTAGATGTTGTGTATGGACAACAAGGAGGTGTGAGGGAGGACCTCACAAGAGATGCATTAAAATAAGAGAAATTTGTTGAGATTCTAGCAACAGAGTAAGCATATCCAGTCGAAGGTGATTTTGTTGATCCAACAATGGAAGAGCTAGAAGCACCCAACATGTGACAAGGTCCAGTGAGTTCATTGGTGCAAGGTCGAAATAAATGCATTGGTCGTTCTTGGAGAACTGGAAAGCCTCTAAAAAAACAATTCAAGTTCAAGGAGAATTTGTGCACAGGTAGGGGACAGTATTATATGAGATGCTACAAAAAAATGGGGCACTCAGTTAGTTTTGGCTAGGCTGGATCCTCGACTGGTGAATTCCTGGGTGGGATCGGATACCGAGCTGGGATACTTGGATCAGGAAGAGACATTTTCAAGTACAAGAGACACTGAAGAAGTCACAAGAAAACTACATGGCTAGACATGACCATCACATAACAGAGAGAACAATTAGAGTGGGAGACAAATTATGGTTACAGTTGAATAAGGAAATGTTATGGGATCTTGGTAATAAGATCAAGACTCTGTGTTATGGTCCTTTTGAGGTATCGGAAAAGGTGTTAGATAATTCCTACAGAGTCAATCTATTCACATACATTCACATTTACACAGTAGTGAATGTGGAGAATCTCGAACTCTATGAGTCATCCATGTTGGACAAGGAGAAGAAGCAGGTCCTACCTTCCATAGAGGACTTAGCTCTAGATTCTTAGGAAGAGTTAGAAGAGGACCAATTTTGAAGCGGTATATAACTACAAGACAGGGGTAGCATGACCTTTGGTATATTAGGTTGAAAGGACAACTTCCAGGAAAATAAAAGTGGTAATCTAAGGAGAAGGTAGAGGAAAACATTCCTCACATCATTCACTAAATATTTTTGGGACCAAAATCCTCCCTAAATGGAGAGGTATGATCCATATTGGATCATTATATTTTTTTCATCTATCTCAATCCTTTCAAAGTGGAAAAAATTGGAGGAATCATCTTGCAGGGCCAATTTAGTGGCAAGTCCCAGTTTGGAAAATTTGGATCTGAAACCTTCCAGGGCCATTTTGAGGAATAAAATGACATTTTTGGGGGTTAAAATTTCCTATCATAGTTTCTACCTCATGACACTATTCTACACATTGATACCTTTCCAACGATGCAAAAAACGGATTGATCAGAGATCGTATGCAAAAGTTATGCCTCCCTCAAGTTGAACTATCGTGTTGACCACCATGGTACGAGAAGATGCCACATCAACCCCCGTTACTCATGCATATGGGGCTAGAAACCTATTTTATTTCAAGATGATTCTAGAAGGCCCAAAACCCTATCAAAATTGAGGGTTGAGGAAGTCAAAAACCTACCCCTAGATGGCTATTGGGCTATGTTAAATACCGAGACACTAGGAGGAGAAGGGGTTCCATTCTTTTGCATAGTATCTTGTTCCATAGTTGAGAAAAAAAATTGAGAGTGGTATTCTATGAGCATAATAGAGGATGAGAGATTATGTAGCAACCATACAAGCCACAGGTCAAAGGAAACTCCAAAGAGAGTGTCTCTTTCTTTGTACTTGCATCATTTTTGTATGAAAGAAAAGATAGCAGAGCAACCTCACCTTCTAGCTGGGTTTTATCTCGTATTGGCTTTCCCAGGTCATATGTTGTGTCTATTTTTGGATGGTGTGATTGTATCTTACTGTTCTCTACTATTCACATTTTATCTATTCCATGCATAAGAAGAAAATAAGTAACCAAATATTCTAGAGATCTAAAGGAAAAATAACCTTAATAGTAAAGATTTTCAATATTTTATTAGATCTGTTGTGACAAATTGTTCCAGTGGAATATCCATGGCAGTTTATGGATCACGAGAAACAAATCTGATCACTGTGTGTATTTCAAATTAGTAGATGATCGTCTTATTTATTTGGTCTTGTATGTGAATGATATGTTGTTGATAAGAAACAACAAGGAAATTATCTAGGATGTGAAAACTCAGTTGTCCCCTAAATTTGACATGAAATATATTGGTGCTACAAAATTTATTTTGGTTGTGGAAATTAAAAGAAATCAGGAAAATAGAAAAATCTGGTTGAACTATAGAAAATATGTCGAACCAATATTGCAGAGGTTTAATATGCAGGAATGTAATCCTATAAAGGTCCCTATTCTTGTAGGTGTAAAGTTATCTTCAAATCAGTGTCCAAAGACATAAGAAAAGGAAGAGTACATGTCCCATGTTCCATATGCTAGTGCGGTTGGTTGTTTGATGTATGTAATGGTCTGTACTAGACAGGATATTGCACATGCAGTGGGAGTTATTAGCAGGTATATTTCAAAGCTAGGGAAGGATCATTGGAAAACAATAAAAAGGGCTTTCAAGTATTTTCATGAAACTACTACTTATGGATTGTGTTACCAAGGAAGACCAAGATTGGACATAGTATTGGAAATACATGGCTTTGTCGATGCAGACTCAGCTAGAGATCTAAATAGCAGAATATCTACAATTGGGTATGTGTTTAACCTATTTGTAGGAGAAATCAATTGGATGAGAAAAAGATAGTTTGTAGTGGCACTCTCAACTACAAAATTTGAATACATAACAATCAATCATGCAAGAAAGGAAGAAATATGGTTATAGAGACTGTGTTCATGTATTGGATTGGTACAACAAGATATAATGATAGAATGTGACAACCAGAGTGCAATCTTCCTAGCGAGGAACCCAACTTATCATTCTAAGACAAAGCATATCTATGTTCATTATCATTTTGTCACAGACATGGTTGAAGAGAAGAAGGTGATGTTGGTGAAGGTGGACACATTGGAGAATGTTGTAGATTCATTAAAACCATTTGTGCGTATTGAGAAGTTCTCTTGGTGTAGAGAAGCAATGGGCATTTTTTCCCTATATTGTTGATCATGAAAAACTGTGACCCATGTATGCAAAGAAAACAACAAGTGGGAGAATGTTTAGTATGTGTTATATTTTTTGCATGATTGTGGGTCCCCCGAATAGGGGTTTCGGAGGTGGAGTCCCAAAAAAAAAATTGGGGGTCTATTTGCCAAATTTTGAGGTGGTCTCTCACCTTTGGTAGGGATAGTTTTTCTCCTTTGGTGGTTTAGTGGCACATGGTATTTCAGCCCATGTTTTTCTAATTCCAATTAAGGAATTAAAGTGGTAATCTAATCCAGATCAATGGATTAGGGGTTTTTTGGATGCCAGAGGATCCTATATATTGTTTTGTAAAAAATGAAGTTGGATGATTAATAGAATTAGAGGTACAACTCTAAAAGAAGTTTTGGTTTTCTCAGTTGGATTTCCAGGGTAAATCTCTGTGTATATGTGTGATTGCAATTGTTTTATTTTCTTTGTTAAGAATTTGTGTGTGCATTGAATTACTGTAAAAGGTTTAAAACTTATGTATGCATGGATATGTATATATGGATGTGTATATGGATTTTTATATTACCATTCATGTATATTATATCTTTTCATATCATGTTATTGTTGATGTTTTTTATTTATAAAATGTGTTGTGCATATTAATGATTAACGTCATTAATGATTTCTTTGTTTTTAAATTAAAATTGGGATATATCCTTCATTTAAATTTTAGATTCCATATAATGTTTTATGAAATAATTTAAATTGAATTTCCATTAAAAAATGTTATAATCATAATGTTTAACCACTTTTCAAAGTGAATTATTTACTCCACAAGAAAACACAATATGTTGATCAACGATTGTACAATTTGATTAGTATTTAAAATCAACTTTTTGGATTGAATTGTATTTTTTTAATTTAATTCTTAAATATTCTTACTAAACTTTTCACTAATCTTGACATTGTGAGACCGAGACTCATAAATAGCATGACATTTCCACATATAAGGTTGTCATAAAATAACATCACAAACATCAAGTGGGGAAACATCACACAGTGCCTCATCTTTGAAGGGATTGATGTCATAGGAAAGGTGGCACTGTTGGTTGATGCAAATGTCTCATCCCCAGCTCAACCATCCAATGGTGTGTGATTGGGGGTGTGGCATTGTTGATAGCTTCATTCTTTTGAAAACCTTGGATGAAATTAGGTTCTTTTGACTCCCATTGTCAACAATGAAATGTAGTGGGGTACCCTTTACCCACAT
>SNQJ01S0017069.1:124051-138163 GCA_010110895.2 Picea sitchensis | reverse complement strand
GCTCGGCGGACAGAATGCGATATCTTCCTCATACGGACTCCGTTTGCAATAAAAATTATACCACCGGAATCAGGAAGACGAGCCGGACGTCATGGTGTTGGTTTCGTCAGATTCCGAGCACTTTCATTTTTGAGCATTTTTCAAGCCCTATCAGGCTTCTGGATCTGTTTTCAGATCATTAGGCCTTTTTGGGGCCAGTGCAGCATCCAGAAGCCAAACGTTATCCCTCCTTGGACTCTTCCAAGCTACCACACGTGCCAACAACCCTGTCCATCTGCCATACGCTCATGATGATGTCATAAGCCTCTTGGTGATGTCCTGGGTCATCTGGGGCCAACGTTCCACTGCAAGTGAGTCAATCCCCCTAGGTTTGGCTCAGCCAAAGTTCCCCTGATGGAACGTCCTCTTATTCTCCGGTGCAAGACCTCAGTCAAACACTGTCCTATCTCTAGCCCTGATGGGGTCCCAACAACCATCTGATGGGCTCTTCAGCCCCATCGAGGTCCAAACTAATCATCTCCCCATGTGTACTGGTCCACGTGGTACCTGTCCATCGGGCATGGTCATGCACATCAAAAAATTCGCCCTCCATGGGCTCATTAGTCACAAGGATCATAGCAATGTTAATCATGTCTCATCATTAATATTATCAGACATATGCATAAAAACCCTGATATATCATCCAATAGCTCAAAGATATTACAAAGACCTACAATACAAGGCTGAAGAAAAAGACAAGACACCCTATTGGGCTAGTATCCATAAGGAAAGGAAAGTCTCCAAGGGGTATCATCCAAGCCATCTAAAACGAGGTGATGTGGATAAAGGATGTCTAGACATATAGGTAGAGTGAGAGACAGAGATGCATGATATTACCTGTGGGTGCCTTTGTAGAAGGCGAGCTGTACCCGTCATGGATGCAATTTTTTCCAAGCCCTTTCTTGCCTTTATTATTTCTTTTCTTTATTTGATTTTTCTTTTTATTTCAAGGACTAACTAGAGGACACTGCCTTGACGTGGTGACCAGAGCTGACAGTGTTACCCACAAGCACTTTCACAGAGATGATAAGGCTGACTCGTGATGAGATCCCATTTCCCTTGGCCATGCAACCAAAGGTCACTGCCCTGGCGTGGTAACTAGATAGTGGAAATTTCATGCCGTTAGGTACCCATGAACATAATAGGTTGGCTCGTGATGAGACCCCCTATCCTCTTGGCTAGCTCTTGTTTTGTTATTTTTCTTCAGGTCCCTCTTGTTTCTTGCTGAGAGGCTTTTTATTGCCTTCTCGGGGATCCCTGGGCAAAGCATCTCTAGGTTTCATTTTTTATGGCTTTTATCTTTTACCAGCTGCTTTTACCTTCTGGGCCTTTAGCCCCTTCTTCCTACGAGATAAGGTGCAACCCCAAAAATAGATCATCCTAATGCCCAGACTAGGGGACAGGGGCAGATGAGCGGTAGATAAGATGAAAAAGTGATGGTATGATGGGAGCGGACGATGGATCTTCATAAATCCCCTCGGTGGCAAACCAAAACCTATGGGTACAGGCTTGCTAGGACACCCTGTCAATCCCCCCAATCATGGTCAAGTGGGTTAATGTAAGATCCAAGCAGTCGTCAGAGATAACAAGATTAATATGCATATATCCAAAGGTTATAATGATCAAAAGTGACACATACCATGATACCCGGACCAATTACCTCATGGAGCAAGAGCCTTCTCTGATACAAGACCAAGCCGATGGTGATGTATGTTGTTGCTGCTGACAATATGAATCTGATGAAAGAAGAAAATGATGGGCCCTCCAGGGCCATGCTCAGGTCAATCTTGCTCTCGATACTCCATGTCTAGGACCTGTGGGCCTCGAGACATGATCTCCTAGTTATCCCTAGAAATCGGGGATAACATTAATAATATGTACAACTGTATGAATTGCTTCTACCCAATATGTCTGAGCAATATTCATTTCATTCATCATTGATCTTGCCATCTGCTGAACTGATCTATTCTGCCTTTCAACTACTCCATTTTGTTGTGGAGTCCTTGAAATAGTATACTCTCTTTTGATCCCATGTTTATCACAAAACTATTTAAAGTCCCCTGAACTAAACTCTCCTGCTCTATCATACCTTACTGCCTTCAATATTTTTCCTGTTTGATTGTCAGTCAGAGCCTTAAACACTTTGAATTTTTCAAATGCTTCAGATTTTTCTTTCAGAAAGGAAACCCATGTAAGTCTAGAATAATCATCAATAATCAACATGAAATAAATTTTGTTTCCTGTACCTTCCTTCCTTGATGGTCCACATAAATACATATGTACTAACTAAAGAGATTTCTCTGTTGATACAAAGTTCTTAGATTTCAACTGTGTCCGAGTGAGCTTTCCTATTTGGCAAGGTTTGCATACAAAATCATATGGCTTTGATATTTTTGGAAGATCTTTTACTGCCCCATTGTTTCTAAGTTTGATTAGATGATCAAATTTTAGGTGTCCAAGTCTCCTATTCCATAACCATCTTTCATCATACTTGCTTAAGTGACATTCTTCTTTTTCTTCTTTCAAAACATAGACATTGTTTTCTGTTCTTATGCCTTTAGCAATCAACTGTCATGAATTCACAGATTGTATTTTACAATCTTTAGAAGTGAAAACAACTTTACATCCTCTGTCACAAACTTGACTGACAGTAAGAAGATTATGTTTTAGACCATCTACAAACAACACATCTTGAGCTTTCCCTTTTCCATTACTTAGACTTGCCATTCCTTTACCTTTGATTTTTCTTGGTGCATCATTTCCAAAGGTTACATTTCTTGATTTGCTTTCACTTAGAGACAAAAAATTACTTTTGTCTCCAGTCATATGTTTGGAACATTCACTTTCAATATACCAGGGATTCTTTTGTCTTTGAGCTGAAAGTACTAGACCACATTTTTCACTATCTTTCTTTTTCCATGTGCTGGCATTTCTAGCTAAGGGTTTTATCCTTGGATCTGCTTTGTAATTCTTCATATGGAAGTTTTCAGCTTTGTGGCGCCGAAGTTATGATAGTTATAACATTCGAGCTCATTGCATAATAGGTCAAAGTGATTGGTGCAACTTTGTCTACTCATTGGTTGTTTAGTTCTATGTTGCAAAGATTGTTTATTTCTTGATATCCTCAATTGCATGTCTCTAAACTTAATTTGACAATTTGCAATCTTATGACCAAAATTAGAGCAGTAAAAACAGTAACCATGGAAGAAATTTTGGTACCTAAAGGATGGCTTTCTTATTGGCATTTGTTGCTCCATCTTCTGATATCTTTATTTTTTATCACGGATCTTCTTGTCTTTATTAGCTTTTGGTGGCAGAGTACTCACATGGTCTGATTGTCTGTTGACTTGGGAACTTGATCATCTTTACTGGCACTTTGTTTTTTGTCTGTTTGTTGCTTGAACCACTTACATAGCCTAAACCAGTCTTCAACAAAGGATATCTTTGTTTCCTCAGAATGTCGTTTAGTTCTGCTGAGGCTTTAATTCTTGGAAGATTTCGGAGATACAATGCTTTAAACTTCTCCATCTCTTTTCTGGTTTTTACTACCTCTTCTTCCAAGGCTTCACATCTTGCCTTCTTCTCTGATAACTGTTGTTTCAGAATGTCCTCTAATTTTTTTGCCTCTTATAATTCCACTTTTAGCAGGGCGAAGTCTTCATTAGGTTTTTTATTGTGTTTCTCGAACTGCATCAACAATTGTTTTTTTTTTTTCTTCTTAAATCTGAGTCTAGCAATTTCTTCTAGGGCACTGATTAGTTCTCCTTTTAGTTCAACCACAACTTCTTCATCATTAACATCACTTCCTGTGCTTTTATTATCATAACCCTGTTTGTCCATAATCATAAAGTCATTAACCTTATCTTCACAAGAAGAATCATTATTTGTGTCTCTTGAAGAGTCATCATTGTTTACACATAAACTTTTCTTTTTACCAAATCTCTTGGATTTGTACTTGTCTTCACCTTCAGAGTTCTTGTCCTTATTCTTGTGTGGACACTTAGATGCAAAGTGACCTATCTTTCCACAGTTAAAACATTTGAAGGGCAACTTGCCTGATCCTTTCTTTAGTCTTCTCACAATTTTTTCTTCAATTTCATCAAGCTCAGAATCCTCATTCTTATCTGCTTTAAATAATGCTTCTCTAGAGGTAGGTTTATCTTTACTAATCCTCATTCTATAAGCAGTTAAAGTTCCTAGAAGTTGATCAATAGAAAAAATCTTAAGACCATTCAGTTCTTCCATTGCATAAACTTTTGGATTAAATCTATTAGGCAAAGATTTTAAGATCTTCTGAACTAAAAATGCGTCTTCAATCTTATCACCAAGACCCTTCATGACATTCACAAGCTCGCCAACTCTTAAGAAATATTTACTAACTGTTTCGTCCTCATTCATCTTTAGTTGTTCAAATTTCAATCTATATGTCTGAAGTTTGGCATCTTTTACTTTCTCATTTCCTTCATATTTGCTAATGATTTTATCCCACATCTCTTGGGCATAATCAAGATGAATTACCTTTACAAATTCATCTTCAACAGACCCACTCAAGATAACATTCATTGCCTTTGAATTGAAGCTAAATTCTAACTTATAATCTTTGGAAGCTAGCACAACAGGTTTTTTATATCCAGTCTCTACAACATGCCAAACATCAACACCTAAGGCCATAATGTATGTTCTCATTCTAACCTTCCAGAAAGCAAACTTTGTTCCATCAAACAGAGGAGGCTTATTGGTTGAAGTTCCTTCATGACTTGTCATGTTTAAGCTTACTGATCTACCTTTAGCTAAAAGGAACGTGCTCTGATACCAATTGTTGAAATTACTAAGACAACTGAGAGGGTGGGGTGAATTAGTTGTTACTGTGCTTAAACAATTTTATGCCTATTAAAATATTATTAATCTTCTCCAAGTGATCATCAAGATTATGCAAGTCATGAACAACTGAAATAGTAAACAAAAATCACACATATGATATACACAGAGACAAATATTCATGAGGAAACCCATAAAGGGAGAAATCCTCTTCTTCTTCTAATGCTAGGCAATATTTTTATGTTCTATACATCATATATCTTTGAGAAACAACTCGATGTGAGGATACCACCTTTTTTTTACAAGCTGCAACTTGCTAAGAGCACCAACTCTCTGGTTTCTCTAGCACCCACTAGAAGGAAGCACCAACTCCCTGAGTGTTCCAGCACCAATTGGATGGAAGCACCAACTTCCTGAATTTTCCAGCACCGACTGGATGGAAGCACCAACTTCCACTCACACAGGCACCAACCTGTACAATAGAGAACAATGGTTCTCCCTTGCACCACCCTACCACCCTGGTTTTTCTGGCTACAACCAAATGGAAGCTACAACTCCCCGTGTTCAAGAACCCACTTGAAACTCTGATGACAACAGTCCTCTGTAGCACCTCCCTACCACCCTGATTTTTGTTACTTAAATTTATTACATTGATACAATATTTATCAATGTCTTACCAGTCTCATTACTATTCTAGTACACTACTCTGCTCTGCCTACATTAGTGTCTTCTTTCTTGCATCTTCTTTCGCTTTCAGTTCTTCTGCTCTGTCTCTACATGTGCACCTCGGCTTTCTCTTCCTCTCTCTGATATTCATTTTTGTTCTATCTCATTCTTTTGTGTTTTATGCTTTGTGCGCCATGTCCATTCTGTGTGCTACACCTCCCCTCTACTCTTCTGTGCATTCGTCTGTCACGTCCTCTACAAGCATGACTATCACAATTAAAGAAACCCCCATTTTGTCTTCTATGTTCTATGTCTTTTTATCACGCCAAGTCCTCTGCCAGATCATGCTAACAACTCTTTGTATTCTCTGGTAGTTATCCACAGTCTATTCATCATCAATGGTCGTTGTCCTAAGATTCTTGGCTTCTCTAGCAGTTACATTCTTCGACACTTTTCCATCTATCAATTGTCTCTATGATGATCCTTCATTCCTCTAGCAATTATCTCGAGACTCTTCAGCTCCTCTAGAGATCACCCTGAAGCTCTTTAAATTCTCTGGCAGATACAATCAGTCGTTTATGGCAGTTACAATTAGTCTGTTCCAGCAGTTACAGAGAGAAACTCTACACACTCATCTCTTTGGCGCCTTTTCCCTTCATGAGAAAAGCTACACAATGGGCGCTAGATTTTCTGGCTAAGCCCCTTCCTTTCACGTGACCACGAATTGTGATCAAACACCTATCCAAAAGGTGCTTCGCGACTTCATGCATCGTATATTCTACTACGGGTCACGTCAATTTTCCCAACTCACGATCTCCGAAGAGGAGTCTAGCAATGCTAGCTCCTTACCTTATTCTTCGCTGACGTGACCTCTGGCTGTGACCACACGCCAATAAGAAAGGTGCTTCACAATTTCATGTTTTGCGATCTCACAAGTTATCTCTCCTCCATTCTTCAAAGTCTGAACTCTCGAAGTCTGAACTTCCTCATGCCAGATCAACGACCCATGACATTCCTCGATCAACGGTCTGTATCTCTTCTTTGCACTTCGAGATTTCACGACTCGCGATGTCAAAAGTTGGCTCACCTCCCTTCTTCTAATTCCCGAGCTTGTTCTTGTGTTAGATCAACGGTCCAGATCTATTCGTGATCCAATGGTCGAGATCTCCTCTTCGTGTTTCGCGACTATGCACTTCGTGATGTCAAAGGTTAGCTAGATCAATGGTCCATGACCTTCTTCCAACCAACGACTGTGATCACCTTTGGGAACTTGGACTCTGTAAAGTCAACGCTCTCTTGCATTCTTCTTTTATTATCCTATCCTTCCACTTCATAATGATCCAACAGTTTTCGGGTATTCCTCCTGAGCTTATCCTTCTTGCAAATCCACTGGATCTAACGGTTGTTGGTCCTTTGCGCTAAGATCCAACAGATGGGATCTGTTCCTCTCATGCACACTCATTCCTGCTGTCTGGACTCTGATCTAACGATCTAGATTCTTCACAGTGTTCGATCCAATGGCCACTTTCGCTCCTCCTCTTGAGCTTACGCTTCCTCCCGACTTGGAAGAATTTATAAGTGTCAAAGGCCTCGACCTTTGATCCTTCTACGAGTCCTAATGACTTTGGGTCTCGTCTGTGTTTCTGAAAACACTATCTCTCCTAGACTTTGGCAATGAATTTAACCTTGGCCCTGGCACACACTTGCACTCTGCGTGCAACTCTGTGCTATTCCTCCTAAGCTGCGAGACTTGAAACAAGTTCTCCTTACTTCCAATATGCCATCGTTGTTGTTTCTCTTGCCATCAATGACAAGCACACTCTTCCTATAAAAATGCCAACAAAAAATGTATACTTATTTTACATTATATACAAAATGAAGAGTGAGAAACCATATTTTTCATCATTTAATAACATCAGACTTGCTCATATTACCCATATCACATTTTCTATGCATTGTTTGAAAAAATGAGAGTTAGTTGCATGCCATAATTCATTATAATGGAAAATAAAATTAAGAAAGACTAAAACAAAGATCAAATAGAGAGAGATTGAGCACCAAATAGAGAGAGATTGAGCATCCTCTGTAGCCACAATGGTCTTCCTATCTTTATCATGTGCTACTCCTAAAGGTTGTTGGTATTCCTCCAACATAATAGGGTTAGCATGGTGTTGTAATCTTCTAGATTACATGCATTTAGGAAGAGACTACATTAGGGAAAACACATCAAGAACACACATGTACTCAAGAAGAGAGAGAGAGGTTTGTGGGAAGGTTAATCATCTGAGTTCTTATTCCATCTTCATGAGTATTTATACATAGGAGAGATGGTTGAAGTGGTTGCACCCACTTTCCAACTGTAACGATCCCCATCGTTATGACAACAAACAAGTATAACGAGTACAATTTTTTTTTCTTTTATATAGGAAAGTAATAATGACGATACCATCACTCATCGCAACTTGAAGACGAACACAACGCATGTAATTTAGGAAACAAAAAACCTAACGACCTAGCCTACTAGAACATCATGCAACTAGAAGCAACATATGACATTCAATCAAATGAAGAATAAAAATGACTACCCGCCCGTCCTACCCTGCAAGGTTAGGACATCCATCACACATAAGCAATGCTCAAGCCCAGGTTCCCATCGATTTTGACCATTTAAGGTCTCAAGGCTGGCGATTGTTATGAGGAAGAATGAGGTGTCTACATCCCACCCAACACAAGAAAGACCATGCCTACTAAGATAAAAACAACATCAATCAATCCAAAAGTAACAGCTTTAACGACACAAGTAGATGGAACCTTCACGACAAGCGGGATATAATCACATTAACGTTACAAAGCAAGTACAAACTTACTTACAAAAACAACATCATCCACATCGGGAGGCGCATGAACCTAAGCTAGGTTTCATATGCACTTACCGATCAACGTATGCAATGATCCAATCATAAGGTATCACGTCGCCACAATGCGTCAAGGGCGCTAGGGACCCACGCACAAACAAAATAATTATAAACCGTCAACCAAACGTAAAATCCAACGTGCCTGAAATCCAACTACCATTGTCATACATTATACAACATCGTTAGACGAAGGTGCTCTAAACAATAAAGCATAAATGGATGCAGGGTGACTATATTCGATACATTTAAATTGGTGCAATGACTAGATGTAATTCATTAGCAATTTCTCATCATAAGGACTAATTCACAACATAAGTAACCAATCATCATCTAAAATTAAAAGCATCTAACCATATTTAAGAAACATTATACTTTCCATTTAAGGGTTTATTATTCCAGTAAACTCATCTATAAATTTTTACTTCTTGGGTTCTAAAGTCCTACAAACTCTTAAACTACAAGGAGTAAAAGGAAGGGGGGCCAAGCATCGAACACCCTTACTCAATGTCATGAAAGGTGCCATATTTATTGACGATTTCGCGAGAAAACATTAAAATTGCTTCAAAAAATAATTTAGATAATTTTAACAATCAACCCATCATTATATAATATCATAAAGATCACGACCATCATTGAATCAACACCTTTTTAAAATTGTTATATCCTAACATTCAAATTAAATTAATACTAATGCCCTCGAATGACATTAACAAAATTGTTTTTACTCCCATCCTATACGTTTTAATTTGAAACTGCAATTAGGATTACCCCTTAATATAATTAATTGTTTTCAATATCATACTAATTGATTATCAACCAGGTTTACACATAATTACTAATACCCGGATCACATAACTTAAACTCTGCAAAGATTGAACAGTGATATCGTGGCAGTGGCATTGAAATTATCGACCTGGTTATCACATTATTAAAAACCTAGGCGTATTTAACCAAAGAATCTCATAATTAGAAATATTTACATTTTCCAACTGTCAGTGAGTTGAAATTCACAAAACAACAGAAATGTTTACATGTTTAATTTTGTGGATTCGAAATATTAAAAATTTCCAAAGAATTCTTAGAAATCGCAGAATAAAAAAAAAATAAGGGAACCGCCACTGGCCAATTTCACATACATTAATTCACCCAAGTCATTGTTGATATAAAACGATTATAATATATGAATAATTAATTCGTCCCTACCATTTATATGCCGTAACATAGCACTATCAATTAGCTAGGTTATTTAATTCGTTGCCCGCAATTCTCTATCATAACACAACGATATCAATTGATAGAACATTTGATTTGTTTCTTTCCAATTATATGTGGAGCGTTGGGTCAAGCCCCATTGCGTTACAACCCCAACTCCTTACAGGTGGAAGGACAATGAAGGCAACGACCGATTCACTAAGGCAACAACACTGGGCATCAGAAACAACAAGTCTCCACTTGCTTGAACAAATCCAGGCTATAATTATAAAAAATACAACAATACATAGTCCAAAGATTTGAATCCCCCCTAAAAAAATCCATTTCTAAGGGTCTGGCCAAAATTTTTAAAGCGATAATTACAAAATAAAAAGTCAATACACCAACCAACTATTGAATCCCCCCTCACGCAATCCATTGCTAAGGGTTTGGCTGCAAAGTTTAAATAAAAAATCCCAGATTGAAAATGATACACAGACCCAAACATGAAGCAATAATTATAGAATAAAATGAAACACATTCCAATGATTTGAATTGCAATACAATCAAAGATTAAAAAAAATGCAGGCAAGGTTGGGTCATGTGCTCGTTCTAGCCACGAGAAGATCAGACAAACTCCAGGACTAAAAATGATACACAACCATAATCGAATCGCTATACGAAAAAGATTATTAAAAACGTAGGCAAAGGTTTGGGTCCTTTTCTCGTTATGACCATGAGAAGATCAGACCAACTCCAAGAATAAAAACGATACACAGTCCCAAACATTTGAAATCACAGTGCTTAGAAAGGATTAAAAAAAACCACAATCGGAGGTTTTGGGTCCTGGGTTCAATCCCTCTTAACTCAAGCCAAGCGTCCAAGTCAAGCATGATCCTCTCGATGTCCAACGTATCCATGACAACCACCCAAGCGCAAGGATCCAAGGTAGAATCCACGAGGCCATGGGCGAAGAATTTCGCAGTGGACAATTTGATGCATTTCAGAAAAAGGAGAAAATTTAAAAGCAATTAAAACTATAAGGCACCAAGGGCTGTGCAATAGTAAATAAGATTCCAAGAAAATTTAAAACCATAAATTAGGCAGATATAACAGGCAATAATCTAACAAGTGAAACTATCACTACGCTACAAGAATAAGAGAAATCATATAGACAAAACTAGAATGAATAATGGTTGATGCGTTGCCAGAAATGGGAATACAGATAATTAACAAGGATTGTTCTTTATGAAATAGAGACCATAAACTACAGATCGATGATGTCTCTCTTGGGTGAATCATAATACCATATAGTAACAAAAAAACACAGAGTGAGGAACCCAAATTTAATACCATCTAAATGTAATTCAACATACATTCAACTAAATAGAATTATAAAATTTAGATGTGTGTACCTAGAGCGAAGGTGAAGGTTCCATTGTTGTTGTCTCGCACTCCATCCTGCTCCCGCTTTCCAACCACTGAGACCTCACTGATACCTCCCAACCAACGTTAGGGGTACTCTTCTTCCCCCAGAGACCCTCAAGCCGCTAAGGGGACATGCACACAATACCAGAGAATGCTAGCTCCCATCTCACCTCACAAGGTCGAGTTGTTAATATTATGGTAGCTGTGGGAGGTATTTACCTCCATGTGTGAACGTGATGAGAATATAAGACTCCGGAAAGCAAGAGAAAACCCTACTGAGTTGGCTAATAACCCTAGAAGTCTTGTCGGCTCAAGAAGATAATCTATATTAGATTATTAGCCTCCAAGAGAAGAAGTCAACCAGAAATAATATTAATATACTGAACAGACACATATCCAGAAGGAGAAGTTGGCCCCAACAAATCTGGCAGAACCAGTATAAATACAGGGCACCAGTTCTCATTTGACAACATCTCAGAATTGCAGTTCCCAGTTTGGTGCGCACTGCAGTTCCATTTTGGTGTGCACGTGTGGAGAAGAGCTACAGGTGCAGTTGTTGCAGCTAGCGGTTTCAGTGTTGGCTTGGACTATTTCTTGGCTAGGGTTTGGACTATCTGATCAGTCTTTTGTGATGCGCCATCCTTTGGGAAAGGTGCACTACCCTTTGATTGGCTATCTAGCCTAGGGTTTGCTTCCGGAGGAATTCTCAGTCAAGGTTAAGGTGCTCGGAGGGTGGCTTCAGCCTATGGTTGGGTGATAAGGGTATCGTCAATGGTAAAATGAGCACACCATCTTCTATATTCTAACAGGTTATGGGCCCACACCCCCTTCAGTCAACCTAAAACGCTGGAAGGAAGCATAACCGCTAGATATTGAGCTCGTTGAGGAACTGTCGCTAGGGTTACTAGCAGGAGCAGCTTCCAAAACACTGCAGCTAGGGTTACTAGCATAAGCAGTAGCAGAAACCATAAACCTCTTGTTGAGGCACCTTAAGGGAATGGATTGACCTAATATCCAAATAGATCAGTGTGCCCTAGCCCAACGCATCTCCTTGTACTCTCAAAAAGCCAAGACGTGAAGTTTGAATTTCTGGTCAAATCTAGGGTTTGACCAAGACAAGCAAGCCATGACGAACTCTATTATTTCTTTTTCTTTCTTTTTTACTTCAAGGTATGACCATAGGACACTGCCTTGGCGTGGTGACCAGAGCTGACAGTGTTACCCACTAGTATTTTTGAAGAAATGATAAGGCTGGCTCGTGATGAGACCCCCTTTCCCTTGGCCATGCAACCAAGGGTCATTGCCCTGGCGTGGTGACCAGATAATGGAAATGTCATACTGCTAGATACCTATGAACATAATGGGCCGGCTCGTGATGAGACCTCCCATCCTCTTGGTTAGGTCTTGTTTTATTATTTTTCTTCGGGTCCCTTTTGTTTCTTATCAAGAGGCCTTTTATTGCCTTCTCGGGGATCCCTGGGCGAAACATCTCTAGGTTTTATTTCCTATGGATTTTATCTTTTACCAGCTGCTTTTACCCCCTGGGACTTTAGCCCCTTCTTCCCACAGGACAAAGTGTAACCCCTCAAAGGTCATCCTAATTCTCGGACTAAGGGAATGGGATGGATGTATGGGAGATAAGATGTAAAGTGATAGTATGGTGGGAGTGGATGATGGCTCTTCAAATCCCCCCTGGTGGCTAAACAAAACCCATGGATACAAGATTTCTAGGGAACCCCATTAATCTCCCCAACAATGGTCAAGTGGGTTAGTGTAATATCCAAGCAGTTATCAGAGATGTAATGAACCTGATGCATATATAAGAAAGTTATAATGATCAAACATGACACATACCATGATACCTGGACCAATTACCTCATGGAGCAAGAGTCTTATCTGATGCAAGTCCAAGCCGATGGTGATGGATGCTTTTGTTGTTGATAGGACAAATCTGGCGAAGAAGAAGAAGGATGCGCCATCCAGGGCCATGCTCAGGTCAATCCTGGTCTCGGTACTCCATGTCTAGGACCTGTGGGCCTCGAGACATGATCTCCTAGTTATCCCCAGAAAACGGGGATAACATCTGGCTCCCACTCGGGGACATGTGCTCATAGTAGAGTGCATGAGAACCTCAACATCTCTTGGCATAAACCTGCAGACCTGCTCACACTTGAAAAAATACATCAGCAACAAAGGTGGGGTGGTATTGCCACCCCACAAAACATAACATGTATACATATGAGATAAAACAATCAGATGCATATGATGAAACAAACATGAAATGCAGATGAAATAATACACGGAAATGCCTACCTACTCATACTTACCTGTATAGTCATGTCCCACCACCTTGGTGGGGTTTGAGGAGGCGTTCGTTGATGGGTAATGGGTGCCTTTTTCCTTCCAAGGTGGACAAGTAGTACGAGTTATCCATTGACTCCATCCCGATATTGAAAGGTCTGAGCCATGATTGTGTACTTCCCTTTACATTAGTTGGCTCTCCTTTCTGAGTATCCACGATCCATACCAACTCCCCCTCCTTGTATTTTCGGATCTTGTGTTTGGTTGTTCCTTGAACAACCCTGGTGTACTGTACTGAGGGAGGTGGGTGGCCTTCTGGTGTAAAGGTTTCCTATTGGGAGGGATGGATTTCCACGTTTTCTTCATCCTTTTGTCTTTTTAGTATCTTCACCGTCCCTACTTCTTTGTTCTGAAACTGATCTAGGAGTTGCTAATATTCCTCTTTCTTGGGCCACTCAATCTGGTCAAAGTATTCTTCTGCAGCAAATGGCATATCTTCTGGAGAATATTCTTGAAGAGTTTGTATCACATCTTTTTGCGCTTCATTTACAGAAGGAATGACATCTTGTACATGATTTCCAGTTATCGACACATTGAGTAAGCATCCAGTTGTTCCATCTTTCAAAGGCAATCACAAAAAGGTGAGATCCATCTCAAGGGACCCACCTATCATCGCACCAAACTTCCTAGACAATAGGATTCCCCACACATTCGGGAAATCGACGACTATAATATCTATGTGAAAGGTCTTCTC
>SNQJ01S0017069.1:89886-119400 GCA_010110895.2 Picea sitchensis | reverse complement strand
AGTTCATTTATGTCCCTACACATTTCTTCACCTTCATCAAGAGTCCAAGTAGGATTTTCTGGAGGCTTATTTGGTGTAGAAGTTCCCTTTTTTGGTGGCATGTTGGCCAAGTATCACTTTTGAACCTTGATTTTTAGGTGGTTATGCTAGAAAATATTTCTTTTGTTGTATCTCCAAAGTTTTGGCCCTTCTGGGTATGAAACTTTATTTTATGTAGTTATCTAATATTGCTTCTCTGCAATTCCATAGGTCTGATCAGAATTGGATGTGCCAAGTGGTATTTACGGTAACTTCCCCACAACTTGTCGATTTTTGGCCTTTCTAGGAGATCTCACTTGTATAGTGTGCCCCGCACAAAATAATTGATATACAATTCTGAAACTCGCACTAGAAATACTACAGACTGTTCAAAATCCAATGAAACTAGTCCCACTCAATTTGGATACTCTAGGAAGAAGTTATGATTGTTTTACCTGGAACACCTTCTTGAGACTAGTCAATAGGACTAGTCAGATACCCTATCTTACACAGGGTTTATATACAAATTTAAGATAACCCCGAAGCTAAAAAATTTACCATAGATACTTTACTAATTTTTGTAAATAGCCTTCGGATTTGAGGGTCTGAAACATTACAGAAATTTCTTTATAGTGAAAATTCCGCAATGACTCAGTTCAAGATGATTCCATAACCCTATCTCGTACAGGCTGTATCTATGAAATTGTAAGGCCTCGAGAGCTGAATTTGGAACCCAACGTACCTTGATCCATCTACTAAATATCCTCCAAGCATTTCCTTCTGAAACATGTAGAAAAAAAGTTATAGCGAAAATGCCAAGGTGTCTTAGATGTAGCAGTGAAACCCCAAGACCTTGAGCTTTGATACCATATGTTAAGAACCAAATATCAATATAGCATAGAAAAGCCTCAGAAAAAGTACTCAACGCCTTGAAAAAGAGATAATTTCATATAATAATCCTCTTCAAAGGGGAAACCTCCTTTTACCCCACTTAAATGTTCAAGTACAAGATGATTCAAAATGAAAATGTCTCCTTGGTATATATAGGAGACTAGGAGGTATAATTACAACTAATGGCCTAAAGATGACATAAAGAAAATAAAATTACTAATATAATATGCCTTAATTAAGGGGTATTGAGCCAATATTAGGGCTTAACAACTGCGTGCAACAAACTTAAGTGTGCATGATTTTTAGGCCATGGAGAATTTGTGTATATGTTGTGCTTTATAGGTTGGTGAGCCAGTTTATTATTAGCCATAAGGATTATGTGATAATTAGTCCAGAGAGCCTATATGTTAAAGGCTAGTGAGACTATATTTGTATGTGTATTAACATTAATATAAAATGCTTCGCTGTGCAGAGACCGACCACGATAAAAGAGTATGGGGGATTAAACTCCACTAGTTAGGGAAAGGGGGTGGTTAAAAGTTAAGGAAAAGGGATAAGCTAGGGAGCTTAAGCCAGAAAGGAATATTATGTTAAAATTCCTTAAAGTATAAAATATGGATAATTATTTTAGCCTAAGTTCTAAGGATGGGGAAAAGTGGGCCAAAGTAGCTCCCAACATGACAAGTGTCAAGTTGGGAACATCCATACATATAGCTTGGACTTAGTTCATTTTCCTATCATTCCATCATCATTCACCCACTCATTGAGTTGTCCTTCATACCTTTCTATTATTGTCACTATACCAGTACCATACCTGTACCTATACCTATATCTGTACCTGGTTAGATCAGGAGTTGGCCTAAAGAAGCGGGTTGTCAGGCCTGTGGGATATTGAATAGGCAGGTTTCCATGCCCGTGAGAAATCTCTCTAGGTGAGAGAATTGTTGGGAATTGATTTTATGAAGGTGTTAAACTACAACTACAGGGATCTGAGACTTCCTATATGGCCTTTTGTTGAAGCCCTGGAAGGGAAGTGGGTCAGCCGAGGAATTTTTGAGCATAGAAGGGGAACACTTCCTGGGGTGGGACATGCATGTGGGGAATTAGAGACTGTAGGCTATTAGTTTGAGTTGGCACATGTGACAGAGTCTTTCCTGTTTTCTGAGATACATCATCCTGGTTAGGAATCCCTTTACCCAGGTGGATTTTAGTCCCAACTTGGGGGTGACCCACTACTGAGAGTGATGAGCAATGTCGTCTAAGGTTGGGAGGTTCGTGGAAGGTCTACGCGCAGTTGGTGATATTCTTACCAAGATAAATGTCAATTGTGTGTTAATTTATATGTTGCATTATTATTTATGTGTTATTTTTATGGGCATTTATTGTCTATGATGTATGTATATGTTTATTTTTATTTCCGTATGAATCTGTGCATTTACATAATGTATTTTTCTTTTTTAAGTTTTATATATAAATTTCTGCACGAGTTTTTGTGTGTATATGATCCAATTTGCATATAGTTTGAAAATATTTACATGGCATAGCCCAGTTGGACATTGGGGATGTTACATTTCATCTCTCTTAAAAAATATTTAGGATAGGACAAAGCCTCCCTAGGGTTCCTCTTGTTTTTGAAACCATCTTAAAGCTTGTAAGGGCCCATACATTCCCACATGTTTACAATCTTAGGATAGTTTCTAAAATTCTTTCTTAGTTTAACTCAAACTCTAGGAAACATTAAAGATCAAGTAACAGGCCCATACATGCCCACATGTCTACAATTCTAGGATAGTTTCAAAGTGTTTTTAGTATATACATCATTTTAGGGAGTTTAAAGGATTTGTAAGGACCCATATGTCCACATTGCTAGTTCTTTAGGGATTTAAATATTCTGCAAGGATATACCAAAGACAGATAGTAAGATAGGTAAAGAATATTTGTAAGGACCCCAATAATTCCACATGTTGCAATCTCACACTTAACTTATTAAAATTTTGGCACACTTTTCAATTTCTTGCACACAAAGCCACTCTTCACACACACATAAGCCAAAAATGTTTATTTTGTCGTGACTCTGAGGACACCATTTCTTAGATTCCAAATATAAATCCACCAAAACAACAATGGATGTTGAAAAAAATGGTTAGTAAATAGTCTTCATAGAGGAAATTGACAAGAGGAAAATAGATGACCAAAAGAATAATCGGTTTTTCCACCAAGTTAGCAAATGTAGATATTTTCTAAAATTTGGAAAATTTATTGTAATTGGATGAATAGTTGGATTCTCATGGTTTTTCATCAATTCCTTTGTATAATTTTATACAACAATTGTATTGTATACGGACCTCATCTTCCCTAGATCTAAGGGGAGAGAGAAATATGCTGATAAGCATTAAAATGTTATTGTATTTTCAAATTCCTGGAATATAATTTCCATTCCCACTCTTATTCATGTGTTGATGTGTTGGTGATCATGTGATCCTAGTTCCATAGATCAATACCTTTCCTAAGGGGGTAGGCCCCCCTCCTTAGTCATGTATTTCCTACATATTAGCATAGGATTTAATCTTTCAATTTTGTTCATGTATTTCAGTAATCGTTTCATTTCTTATTCTGTTGCAATTCTGATTTCATAGAAACAATGTTGAAATTCATGCGTGGTTCATATTCATTTAGTGTTAAAATAATTTATGACTTTAAGCTGTAATTCAACTTTGTTTCGATTATTTCATGGCCGTTGACATTGTTTTTTTGATGAAAACGATTATGGATTATATTAAGAAGGTGGACTGGCCAGTAAATTGGCAAGCCCCTGGGTCCTTTACAACGAGAGTGATTTCTATCCCTCAAAATTCAAAATCCTGGAAACGTTACCACATTACTCAGATTACTTCTTGTTAATAGCTATTTCAGCGAGCCAGATCGGCTTCGCGTCCTTACATCTTCCCGCTGATAGACATTTTTTTTCTTTTTGGTTACGACATGCCATTCATTGCTTTGCCCCTGGTTATGAATTTCCGGCTGAGCTTGCACTTCTTCTGCCTCAGCAATATCGGCCCAATTTGAGGCTTGCTTGGTTGGGCTTGAAGACCTGGGCAGAGCTGCTTCCGCTGGATCTTCCCCCTTAACAGGTTCTTTGAGGATGGAGACAGATTCACCTTCAGTTTCTGACGGCGGGATCTTTGCTTCTGCTTGCTTCGCGAGTTGCGCTCCTGTCCACCAAGTGGGCCTTTGGCTTCGGGATGATCTTATTTTTCCAGATGACTTCTCACAGTTCCAGTCTATGTGCCCTATTTCAAAACATACCCTGCATCTGAAACAGAGGTTCTCGAAATCGATCTTCTGGGTCCAAGAGAAGTTCTCTCCAAGGAGGATGATTTCTGCTAGGAAACCCTTGTTGAAGTCCATCTCTACACAGAGCCGAGTAAAGGTGGAGTTGACTGGGGTGGCTTCAGGGAAACTGCAAAGATATTTCCCTATGCCATTTCCTATAGATTCAAGAGATTTGTCCCCCCGAAAGTGCAGGGGAAGTGACAGGAGACGCACCCAGATCGGAGCAGAAGAAATAGAGGTCGTGGCTGGATCAAAGTCAGGGGTCCATGGCTACACGGATCACCCTGCTCTTCCCCAGAACCATGGCCCGGAGTTGGAAACCAAGTCTCTTTCATCAGAAGATTCAAAGATAGCTGCGAAAAAACCCTTCGCAAGGGGGCAGACTGTAACCTCATCCACAAGAAGCGGGGACCATTCAGAGTCAATCCAGGAGCGAAGATCAACCATATTTGGCCAGAAACCGTTGAACCTGCAAATCAGGGAAAGCTTGTTGAGCTGAGAGGAATACACCAGTGCTTCCTTCGGCATCTGGATAGAAACTGTCGGGGCTTCAATAATCGCAATTTTCAGAGCAGAGGAACCCCCTTTGAGGAAGGCCACATCCTTGAAAGAGGCCCGTCCCGCACGTCCCAAAGAGGGACCTTGATCTGGTAGGGGGCGGGTGGAGCAACCCCCGTCGGGCTTGGTTGAAGAGGTGTGAGCAGGAGCAGGGGGGGCGCCGGCTGCCATGGAGGGCGCAGCCACGAGAGGGGGCACATCAGTCGTAGGTGCAGCCACCCGGGAATACATCTGCTAATGGCTGGAGTGAGCTTGAGGTGCCTGGAATAGCTCGAGAGGAGGCCAGCGGGCCTGTGGAGAGCTGAAAGACCAGGCCGAAGCCCGAAAAAACCCTCGCCTTCTTTGCCGCCGTCAGGAGCTAAGCTAAAGGTTATGTAAATCCATGGCCGTTGAAATTGTTACAACTCTCGATAGTGCAAATTTATTCGATTTAAATGATGTCGTGTTGGGATTTATGTTGTTGCAACTCATGTCACAGTGATTTCGTTTGTGCTACAGTTTCATTGTCACAACTCACATTGTTGCAACTTCGATTGCAGTTTCACTTTATTCTATTTTCTTTCTTATTCATTATAGCTTCAGTAGATGGTGTTGATATTACATCATACTATTATCAAATGCACGAACACGTAATTGTTACAATAGAACAAGTCCTTCATTCTACTTGAGAAAGTCACCAATAGAACATGGTGTAGATTTAATTTTAGCAAGTGTGATTTCAATTCTTTCAAGTGCGATTTCAATTTCTGCAAACTGTGATTTCAATTTCTGCAAGTGTGATTTCAATTTTCATAAAGTGTGATTTCAATTTCTGCAAGTATTATTTCAATTCTGCAAGTGTGATATTTACTACTGTAATTTGGTGACTTAATTAACTAACTTGAACCCTCGATTTGTGACATCAAAAGTACTACAAATCCTTAGCTAAAACAAAACTAATATTTTCATATATGGTGTGTGATAGTTTGTAAGTAATATACAACCCTAGATTGATAATTAAATGCACAACTCTTTAGTTTCTTACTAAGTTAATTAGGAAGTAATTGAAAAGTCCATCATTTTTGGCGTCATTGTTAGGGAAATTCCAATAGAAAGTAGTGTTGTTTAGTTGTGTGGATTTTTATTCATTTCAATAGAATAGATGTTTTTATTTCTTTTTAGTAAATTGTAGGATGATTTTCTAATATTTTATATGCCCAAATCTGGAGATCAACAAAGTAGATTTATTAGTTCTTTCAAAAACCCCTGAAATGATAACAATGCAAGACAATAACAAAAGGGAAAGGATCTTAATCATCCAAATTACTTTCCAAGAAGAACCCCAAATGATAATTTTTCTTGCCAAGAAGAACCCCAAACGATAATTTTTCTTTCCAAGAAGAACCCCAAATGATAATTTTTCTTGCCAAGAAGAACCCCAAAGCATCCCCTCAGGAATCAGAGACTATACAAGGGTCTTCGCACACACAGATTCCATTTTCAGAAGAGAAGATCAACAAAAAATATCATTCAAAATAATTCATTTTTCCTAAGGCAACTTTGGAATAAAAAGACATTGATCAGAAAGAAATGGCCCACAAGATTGTCAAGGAGGAACCCACAACTTTCGGATTACAAATTAAATAAATGGATGAGGAGACCAAGATGAAGAACATTCCTCATTCATCTCTGCCAAACTTTCATGGTTATCTAAATAATATCATGATACCTTCCTCTTCGATTTTGATGTACTTTGCATAAGCTATGACAACATGACAGATGCCCAGAAATTGAATCTTTTTCCCTCCATACTTAAAAGTGTTGCACTACAATGGTTCATGGGTCTTGGAAAAGATAACATCCACTCATGGGACCAAATGATGAAAACATTTATGCATCCCTTGTGTCAACTTGCACTCTAAGGACTCTCTTTTGTCAACACTTCCATCTTTTCTTGAGTTAGAATGCTCATATACTATGGACTTTCTGCTATAAACAGGTAAGCCATTTGTTCATTTTTTCTCATTTGACTTCATATTTTGATTTTACAAAGGTTTTCAATTGAGAATTAGCATTACATACCCTGCATAAATTACTTGTATAGACATATGTTGTATTCAGTTTCTTGTTTCCATTCCGATTGGAATTTTTGTTCAAATACCAAGACTACTGCAAGGATAAATAAATAAGAGAGGAATTCTTCAAGATGATGCAACCCAAAGATAAGAGTTTGTAATATTACGTTGAATGATTCACCTATAACCTGCAAGGGGAAAAACAAGGAGACTTGACTCCTGAAACTCAATGTGTCTTGTTCCTAAGAGGAATCCGAGATAATGGTATAAAAATCCTCAAACTTATGGGTGGGGGAGACATTTCTTAGTTATAATACGATATTATCTTGGAAATATGTCGTAAGTATTCCAAATGCACATGTAAAACAAGAAAAGGTCTAAGAGATATATTGGCACGAACAAGAAATCCTTCTGGAAGTGGAGCAATGAGGGAAGAAATTGGGAACATGTTAAAAGACTTTAAAACTGATATACTAAGTTCCTTGATCTCCCAACTAGATACACTGCAAAAAAATAAGAAGTGGGAAGAAATAGAACAAGCGTTGTCTATCATTTTTCTGAAATGCAGAACAAACCATCCAAAGAGAGAGTGTCAGTTGGATCGATATCTGCAGAGTATGTATCAAGGACCATGCAAGTCATAATTATCCATCCTTTCCTGGAATAAAGGCCATATATCAAAAATACGAGGAGACAGAACATGTAATACTCCTATTTTGAGTCCCCGTATTAATCATGTATTTTGTTTATTTGATGAAAGGTCTGAGCACCCAAAAAATTAAAAGTGGCTAAAGTGTCTAGGAAATGTAATGATTTGATCATTATTAATAATAAAATACATCGTTGTCTTCTATACAGACAAGGAAAAGAGTTATAGGGGGATATATTTCCATGAGAGAGGGGCTTAAGGGGTTAAGTCTTTTTATTATATTTTATTTACCCATAATTTTTTTAATATAGAGAAGTGGCTACATGATCTTCTTGGGGAAGGCCATGAAATTCTTTATTTCCAAGTAAATATATAAACCCATATTTGGGTTGTTTGGGGGATTCATTCATTGGTAATTATTCACACTCTTCATTTTGTTCCCTCTCCATTCACTCTTTCACTCATTCATTGTTGTTATTTGATTAGGACATGGGGTAGAATTGTTGAGGAAGAAGCCATTGTTTGTTGTTTGTTATATTTGATGGTGTATTCTATCCATGAATTAATTCCTTCATGTATGAGATGCATGGGAATGTGTTAAGTTGTGTTCACAATTGTGAATCCTGAGATTCCCATCATGGAGATTCTTGATCGGATGCATTGGAGCCCTGAAAGGAGGTGGAAATACTGGGCGACTGTGTGGTAGAGAAGGGAGTCCATTCTATTGTGTTGTGCAAGATGGAGAGAAGAGATCTAGTGTACTTTGGATTGTTGTGTGTTGAGAAACCTGTGAGAGTTTGAGTGTTGACTCGTTTGGGAAGCTGAGTGAAAACTTGGAACCGTCCTTGTGGATTCATAGCCTCAGATCAGGGGTGACCTATTGTTGAGACTTGGAATAGAAGTGTCTATGGTTGGGTCTAATGTCCTTGGTCTACAGCCAAGTCATGATTGAATTTGTTTAAGATAAGTGCGCTCTATCATGGTTTCCTTTGCTTGTATATTGATTTCCATTCTGTATTAATTATTGTCTCTGACACTCATATTTTTAATATGCATGCTTTCTAGTTATTGTTGTGCATGAAATAATATTCACTTATTTTATGTTGTAACATGAATCTTGATTACTGCATGTGAGTATTTCATGCTTCTTTATTAATTAGATGTTATCAGAATTTCAAAATCAGTTTTGAAGTTTGTTTTTGGAGTAACAAGCCTCGAACTTGGTGGATGGCTATGTTACATATTGGTATCAAAGATTCTAGTTCAAACACCAGACTGTTATGGGCCAAAACAAGTGAGAATCACCAAAATTCATTGTCACATATTTCGGTTTGTGCGAGTTTGGGGAAAAAAAACCGAAATTATTAGAGAGAAAATTCCTCAAATTCGTGAGCAGATCCAAGTTGAAATGAGTCAATACTATCTAAGAAGTTGAATGTATTCGTTCTGTAGAGTTACAGAGATGATTTTGAACTGGAAGGTTGAGAAAAAATGTATTTTAATGGTCGTTGTAGCATGGGGAAAAGTTCAAAGGGTTGACCACTGAGATCGTGTTCGATCTTGAGATCAACGACCCATATTTTCCTTGGATATATTTAAAATTTGATAAATTTTTGAGGTTTATCAAGTTTGCGAGATCAACGGTCAAGATCATATTGGTTGGGATATCAACGACCCAAATCCACCTGGGTTTTTGGCCGAAATTTTCTAAGTGTTAAAGTTGTCAAATGAACTCACCAATAGAATGTGGTGATGGATCGACGAGTTTGCTAAAGTGTTGAAGTTTTCCAAGAGAAATTTATAATCATTGATGGCCGAGGATCAAAAAGTTTGATGAAGTGTTGAGATTCAATGAAATGACATATTATATCATTGATGGTCGATGATCGAGGATCGATGATTTTGGAAAAGTGTTGAAGTTCACCAAGGGACATCTTTGATCGTCGATGATATATGGTCAGGAATTGACAGATTTAGTGTGAAGTTCTCATTATTTCGAGAGAAAATATCAATCGTCGATGGAGAAAAGAGGGTGATGATGTGTCATGCCACATCATCATCCATGTGTTATGCCACATCAACATAGTTTCCATATCAACAAATATGGTCGATCATCGATGGTTGAGGTTTAGTGAGAATTGTAAACAATATTGTTTTTTTCATGTAGAATGATCGATGGTTGGTGGTTGATGATTCAACATCGGGGAGATCAGGCATCAATGAGACCCGTGGGAAAAATTTGGTTGCAGAGAAAAAAAATCGATGGTCAATGATTGAGCATAGGGGATGTCGGTGGGAAGGCTTGGTTCACAAAGGAAATCATCGATCCTCGATAGAGATAAAATCAATGATCAATATTTCTTCCGACTTGAGATCGACGGTGCAAATCACACATAGGAAAAAGTGTTCCACAGTTTAAAAAAAAATGTCTGGTGCCATTTTCATATTTTGGCCATAATTGGAGAATATTAAGTTGGATTGAGATGAAAATTGTGGTTTTTTCACTGAGAGGAGATCTACAAAATTTTCAGAGAGGATCATTATCCAATTCTGCTTGGATTTGTCATAAATTGCAAAGTGGTTTTTAAAAATCTAGGTCCAGATCCTTGACAAATATCCTAATTAAGATGAAACTCTTAGAGAGATTCCATAAAGAAGACATGCAAATAACCCATTAAGGAATTGAATAAATCCTAATTGGATTGGAATGGGGATACCCAAATAGGACAAAATCCACTTTTCAGGGCCATGTTTTGGGGATTTTTTAGATTTGTAGAGGAAAAGTGACCCTAGTTCAAAAAAATGGAAAATTTTATTTATTTGAATTTTTATATACTCATCAGGATGAACAAATTTGGCCTAGTGAAGTTTTTCCAGAAGTGCATAGATTGAGAGATAGCCGGTTTTGCTAAAAAGTCTGGAAAAAGGGGTAAAAAAGGACAAATTGCAGATTCCATATTGTCGTATTGTTTTACTAGAGCATCAGATTTAAAATATGAGAGTTGTTATGAATTTCATGTTATTATTATTTTCTATGTCTCATTCAAAAATTTATCTAGTTACTAATACATTTTCTCCTACAATTGACAGAAGTTGGCACGTCAATAAAATTACACCAATGGAGAAATTGCGTAAATGGGGTGAAAGTGGATTTTTCACGAAGCCATAAATTTCATCTCATATATCGGATTGGGGCATGGGTATATTCTTTTGAAATCCTATTTAGAGAAGAATAACCTTGAATTATTGTAATTTGGATAATGATGATATATTTCTTCATGAATTGAGCAGAAAAATGACATGTAGCATTGTTTAAAAAAAATTCTATAATATGCATAATTCTAACAAAATGGTTTCTTGCACATTTTGAAGAATTAGAGAGTATAAACATATCAATTCAATATAATAATGCATATTCAATAAATGTAGGAAGGATAGGGAGACTTAAGTCATGATAAAGAAGGAAAAGGTCAAAATATCAATGTAGCTAATGCAAAGACATAATCAAATGGGCACAAGAGTAGAGGGGAACAAGAAACATTAACAGTGACTATGAGAAGTCTGAAAATAGAAGTGCATAGTTACAAAGTAGAAAATGAGAGTTTGATGAGAGAAAAAAATTAGATAAATTCTCAAGTGATGCAAAGCCTAAATTAGTTGCATGGGCATACAAAGAATGTATCGGACTCAAGGTAGAAGGAAGAAGGAATATATCATGAAAGAAGAGATAACTACATTAGAGATAGCCATTCAATAAGTGATAGTAGAACTCATAGACAACACTCACATCCTTACTCATTAAGCAAATTTTATGCATTTGAAGAATCCATAAGCAGTCTAGAAGTGTATCTTGTTAGACACTAAAGAATAAGACATGAATTGAACAATTTACAAGGAGAGTTAAGGAAGCTTAAGCTGCCATCCTTTGATGGTGAAAGAGAAAATGAATATGATGTTGAATATTGGTTTCTTGGAATCAAGAATTAATTTCAGTTTCACAACTACTCATCCAACCTAGAAGCCATAATTTCCACATACCATTTGCACTGAAAAGTTGTTATGCGGTGGGATCAGGTAAAGCAAGTTGATCACATTAATGAGGGCATGATCTCTTATAAGCAGTTCAAGAAATATTTTTAGAAGTAGTACCTTTCAGAGAACTTCTATGAAAATAAAATGTAAGAGTTCTTTGAACTCGGTTTAGGAAGCATGACCATGGTAGAATATGAAAAGAAGTGTTTGGGATTTTTTAAGTATGTGGGGTTTATAAAGGATGAAAAAGTGAATATACAGAGGTTTTTGAGTGAACTTCCATACTTTTATAAGGAGAATATCAAGTATGATGATCGTAGGACTTTGAAAAACACCATTAGGAAGGCTAAGTATCTTTATGAGCAAGTAAATGGTAGACAATCCATGCATAAACCTTAGAAGGATAAGAAAAAAGATAAATCTAATTAGAGAAGGAAGGGATACAAACCTATTTTCAACATAAACAACCCTAATAAAAATCAACAAGATTATTTTTCTAAAGATGAATCCAAGAAAGAAGAATCCTTGGGAAAAAGAAGAATACCACCAATCCAATGTTGGTGGTGCAAATAAAATAACCTATACAAGGATTTCCCTCATAGAGGAGATAAAATGAATACCATGAAAAAAATCCAAGAGGATACAACAAGGGAGGACATGGGAAGAATGTATGCAGCCTTAGAAGATCGATAAGCAGAGTACCAATCCGATATGATCAAAGTGGAAGGTAAGGTCATTAATCATCATGTTGCTATTTTAATTGATTCGGGAGAAATCCATTGTAACATTGATCCTAAAATAGTGGATATATTAAATTTGGAGAAAATTAATATTAAGAAGTCAAGTTTGGTTCAGATAGCCACTGGAACCAAAAGAAGGATCAATGAGATGGTCGGAGGTTGTCCAATAAATATGAAGGCAGTGAGTAGTAATGTTTATACAAATATCATCCCATTAGGATTTATGATATCCTAATTGGTATGGATTGGTTAGACAAGAATTAAGATGTCCTAGATTGGTAAATGTCTTGATGAAGAAGTGAAACAAACAACTACGAAAGGAATTACAAGACACATTTCTATAAGGGATATTTTATCCTTACAACTGAAGAAATATTTTAGGAAAGGATGTGAATTGTATGCAACTCATGTGGAAGAGCTCTAAAAGACAAAAGGGCCAATCCTTGGAGATTTTTTAGTATTGCAATAGTTTGAAGTTATATTCCAATAAATACCAGGATTACCACAAAAGAGAGAAATATATTTCTCTATTGATTTAGTACCAGGTGTTTTCCTAGTACCAAAAACACCTTATAGAATGAGTACACCAGAATCAAAAGAATTACAAATGCAGCTGGAATTTTTTTTGAAGGAAGGGTACATACATCCAAGTGTTTCACCTCGGAGAGCACCAATACTCTTTATCAAAAATAAGGATGGAACATTGAGGCTATGTATAGACTTTAGACAACTGAATAAAGCCACAGTGAAGAAAAAATACCCTCTACATAGAATTGATGACCTCTTTGATCAACTAAGAGGGGAAATAACATTTTCAAATATAGACTTGAGATCAAGCTACCATCAAGTAAGAATCAAGGAAGAAGACATCAATACTACAACCTTTAGAACTAGGTATGGACATTATCAATTTTTAGTGGTATTGTCATTTGGACTTACCAATTCATGAGTTATATTTATGTGCTTAATGAATGGCATATTCATAAATTATTTGGATAAGTGTATCATTGTGTTCTTGGATGACATACTTATTTATTCTAAATCCAAGGAAGAGTATGAACATCACTTGAGGTTGGTTTTTCAAGTGCTAAGGGAACATTGATTGTATTCTAAGCTTAGTAAGTGTTCTTTTCACCAAGAACAAATCCATTATTTTGGTCACATTACTTAAGAAGAAGGTATAACAGTAGATCCAGAGAAGATTGAAGCCAATAGAGGATCGTCAACGCCAAGGAATGTTTCAGAAATTAGATCTTTTATGGGATTAGCTGGATACTACAAGAGGTTTATAAAAGGTTTCTCTAATATTGCTCATCCCATCACTTCTTTTCAAAAGAATGGAATTAAATTTGAATGGACAACAAAGTGTGAAGAAAACTTTAATTTGTTAAAAGAATTACTTACTTGTGCACATATTTTAAATATCACTGACCCAAATGAGAATTTTGTGGTATGTACAGATGCATGCATGGAAGGACTTAGTGGAGTCCTCACTCAAAATGGATATGTCATTGGTTATGAGTCCAAACAACTTAATAAAATGAGAGGAATTATGGAACATGTGATTCAGAGCTTACTTCCATAGTTCATGCATTGAATATGTCGAGGAATTTTCTCATGGGAAAAATATTTCAATTAAGGACAAACCATAGTGGTCTTAAATATCTTTTTGAACAACCAACTTTAAATGACAAAAAAACAATATGGTTGGGATTTTTAAGTGAGTATGACTTTGAAATAAATCATATAAAAGGGAAATAAAATAAAGTTGTTGATGCACTCAACAGAAGAGTACATCTCATGCATGCTACAACCATTAGTATGCATCATTCATATTTGAAGAGAATAATTTTAGATGTTGTTGTTACAAACCAACATTACCTACAAGTAAAATAAAGTTTCTAGCAGAAAAAATTACATCATAAACTTAAAGAGTATGAGATTAAGGAAGATGGATTACTTATGAATAAGAATATAGTTTATGTTCCTAGTTCTAGAGAAATTAGGAATTTGGTGTTAAACGAAAGGAATAATGTTCCATATGTCGAACATCTCAGTTACCAGAAAACAATTGCAACAGTAAGAAGACAATTATTTTGGCTAGGAATGAAGGAAGATGTTGTTGATTACATTTCCATATATATGGAATGTTAGAGAGTGAAGGTTTAGCATAGACGCCCATTGGTTTTGTTACAACCATTGCCAATTCCAGAGAAGAAATGGGAAGTTGTAACCATTTATTTTATAACTAAATTTCCCAGGACAACAAAGCAACATGATTCCATAATGGTAGTTGTGGATAAATTGATAGAGGTTGCTCATTTTTCCCCATAAAGATGACTCATACAAAAAATAATATTGCAGAAATTTACATGAGGGAAATTGCTAGGTTGCTTGGGATACCTAAGGCAATTGTCTAATATACTATAATAATGGGTATCGAGTTTCATTGAAGATGATCCCATTTGAATTTGTGTATGGTAGAAAATGCAATACTATAGTGAGTTGGGAAAACCCAACAGACAAAGTATTACTTGGGAAATAATTTCTCAAGGATATGGAATATCAGATCATATGGTTAAAATTAGGCAAAATTTGAAGGAAACACAAGATCAAAAGAAACATTATTCATATAAGAGAAGAACAACTAGATAATTTAAAGTGGGAGAACATGTGCTTTGAAAGTGAATCCCAAGAAGAGCTCATTGAAGTTGGGAAATTGTACAAAGTTAGCAGCCAAATTATGTGGTCCATTTGAGATATTGAACATAATAGTGTTATTTGCATAGATGTTTGCATTTCCTACTTCCATGAATGTGCATAATGTATTTCATGTCTCTTTGTTGATAAAGTAAGTACATGATCATAACCATGTTAATGGGTGGAATGTGATTCAGATGGAGCCATAGGGAGACTTTTAGGTCCATCTGGTGTGCATATTGGACAAAAACGTCGAAATTATCTAGAATCGAGTCATAGAACTGGTAAACATTCAGTGGACCTTTTATGGTCCTGAATATGCTACTTGGGAGCATGGAGATTCCATGTGGGCAGAGTACCCACGATATTTTGAAGAATTTTGAAATTTGTATTTCTGTTTTGGATATGCAGTGAGGACAGTGACAAAATAAGTGGTAGGGGAATGCAATACCCCTATTTTGAGTCCCCATATTAATCATGTGTTTTATTTTATTTTATGAAAGACCAGAGGACCCAAATAATTAAAAGAGGTTGGAGTGCCTAGGAAATGTAATGTTTTGTTCATTATTAATAATAAAATACATTGTTGGCTGTTATATGGACAAGGACAAGAGTTATCAGGGGACATGATTTCACAAGAGAGGGGCTTAAGGGGTTAAGTGTTTTTATTATATTTTATTTACCAATAATTGTTTAATTGAGAGAAGTGGTTACATGAGATTCTTGGTGAAGGACATGTGGTTATTTATTTCCAAGTAAATATATAAACCCATATTTGGGTTGTTTGTGGGTTAGACTCATTGTTCATTGTTCACACTCTTCATTATGCTAACTCTCCATTCACTCTTTCAGTCATTCATTATTTCTCATTCATTATTGTTATTAGATTGGGACATGGGGGCGAATTGTTGAGGAAGAATTCATTGTTCGTTGGTTGTAGTATTTGTTGGTGTATTCCATCCATGAATTAATGATTGCATGTATAAGATGCATGGGAATGTGTTAATTTTTGTTCACAACTATGAATCCTAAGAGTCTCATCATGGATATTCTTGACTAGATGCATTGGATCCCTGGAAGGAGGTGGAAATCCCGAGGGAGTGTGTGGCAGATAAGGGATCCCATTCTCTTGGGTTGTGCAGGCTAGAGAGAATAGAGTTGGTGTACTTTGGACTGTTGTGCATTGAGAAACTTGTGGGATATTGAGTGCTTACTAGTTTGGGAAGCTGAGTGACACCTTGGAACCATCCAGGTGGATCCATATCCCTAAATCAGGTGTGACCTTTTGTTGAGACTTGGAATAACAACATCTATGGTTAGGTGCACCATCCTTGGTATGGAGCCAATTGGTGATTGAATTTTGTTAAGATAAGTGATCTCTATCACGGTTTCATTTTCTTGTATATTTATTTTCATTGTGTATTAATTATTATATCTAAAATTCATATTTATAATATGCATGCTTTTCATTTATTGTTCAGCATGGCATAATATTCACTTATTTTATGTTGTAACTTGAATCTTGATTACTGCATGTGAGTATTTCATGCTTCCTTATTAATTAGATGTTATTAGAATTTCAAAATAAATTTTGAAATGCATTTTTGGAGTAGAGTGGTCTGACCTTGATGGTTGGGTACATTTCAAAACAATTGTGCTACGTCTCTCAAAAGAAACCATGTGATCCGAAATGATCTTTTAAAGACTTTGGTTAAGTATTTTGCATGCGTTGATTTACCATTTAGAAATTAAAGAGAAGAAGAAGATTTAATGAAAGAATGTTTCAGCCATTATAAATAATGAAAAACAAAAAATGAACATTAAGAACAACAAACCATAATTCCAAAACTTGTTAGCGAAGTTTGACAAAGTTTCCTACGTCTCCAGGCCTTTGTCTCAATGGGGGAGGCTTTATTATTAATCTTTAATGCTTCAAAAGTATATCAAAATTACATCAATTTGTTCTCTAACTAAGGAAACAATGTTATTCTTTGTCTCAGGAACTCAACACAACAAATAGAACTAAAAAAGGTGGAGTAGAACTCTCAGAAATGACCTCCAAAGCTCTGCAACTCTTCTGGATTCTCTGCATAAAAATGGATTACTCTCTACAACTTGGCATCATTATCCTATTTTGAACATGTTAATGGTTGTAAAAATACCCCTTTTATATATAAATTTAGTTTTGGGTCACATCCCAACTTCCTCCCATGATCTGGCCTCAATCTGGGTTCCAGATCCTTAAAAAAAGGAAAAAATCCCATTATAACAGACCTGATTAGTTGCAAATTGGTAAAAACAATCGATTTATAAAGTGGAAAACCCACTTTGGCACCAAAAAATCTACACACACCCATTTTTCATAGGCTCCTGTTCATATGGGTTTCCATATGGCTGAGCGCCAGCCCCCAAACACCCACGCCCTTTGTTCTCAGCCCCCAGTCCTCTACCCTTGGTCGCGTGGAAGGATATGTATATGTTCTAGTGCCTTGGTTGGTCATCTAGCCCTTTTGACTGGGTACTACATCCCCCAAAATCCACATTTACTAAAATCATATAGCATTTGTGCCACATGTAGTAACAAGAAACAAAGTAGCCCAAGTGGTTAGTTCATTGCCAAGACTGGAGGTCGGGGGTTCGAATCCGTTGGAGGTTCAACAAATTTTTTACCCAGCCCTTATTGGCCTGATCTAAGGTGCCATGTGGCACCATGTGATTGGGCCACATGTCATTCCCTAATTGGCTCATACATCCCAGTCAACTACACAGTCAGTCACACAGTCAGCTTTCTATATTGCCACGCATCCAACCTAGAGCCAACCAATTGTCGGCCACATCACAACTGTATTGCCACATGTCACTAATGTTTCATGCCAACCTATAATATGTACTTCCACATGTCAAAATTTCACTGGTCCATGTCATAGTATGGACTACCATGTGTCAGTCCATACAATCTAGTCACCTACCACATCAACACCTAAAAACACCAAATTTGCCTTACACATGTTAGCCTCTAGTGTTGCCACATCCACATGATGAAATCATCATGATGTCATGTTGATGTACTGCTGACGTCAACAGTACAGACTATTGACTTTGACTTTGACTTTTTTTCCATGTTTGGGAAAACTTCAGATCATGATATCTTTCACATACAAAGTCCATTTTATAAAAATAATATACTTCTGAAATCGAAACAACGAGCACTACGCGATGGCACTGGATTCGTTCGAATCCAATAAATTTGAATTTTTTTTTCCTTTTTGGATCCATTTGGATGACACCTCCCCATTGAGACCTTTTGGTCCTCTAAAAGGATATTAACCAGACATCAAGTGCGGGATAGGTCTCCCCACTTGTCCTTTGTCTATCATATCTGGCCTATGCACCTGTCGCATCATAATCAATTGCAAAACAACCATGATAACTGAACACATATTGTTATCCATTTTCATTTGTTCACATATTTTTGGGCCCACTACCATCCATGTAGAAAACATTAGCATTGATAACCATATTAAAAACATGACTGAAAATGAACTAACATGTTTGTTCTTCTTTACAAGATTGCACGAAAAAAATTCATCTTGAAGCAAAGTATGGCTAGATATACATGATACAACCATTTTACTTTCTTGCTTAAGATCAACTGCTTCATTTGGTACAATTATAGGTGTATTGCTTGCATAAGTTTCCTTCTTTAATTGTTCCATTGTAACAAGAGCTTGATTCACTTTAATATGATGAGAATGCACAACATATTTAGTTCCTTTCTTAATTAAGTGATATTGATTTTGTTCCTTGAAGAAGATTACTTTATGATCATATAAATAAGGGCTACCTAAGACCATGCCTCATGCTTCTAGCAGCACCACATCACATATTACCTTATCCACAAACTTAGATGTAATTGCAAACTTTATGATACATTTTTTTTTATGGGAAAATTATGATCTTTGCTTACCCAATTTAGTGAGTAGGGTTTGTGATGTAACTTAGTTTTTAATCCCAATTTCTTAACCATTTCTTATGAAATTAAGTTAGATTGAGATATGATATCTATCAATGTGTCGATATTGGTATGTTCCATAATGGCGCTTATATGAACAAAATTACTTCTTGAATGAAAAACATCATAAAGTTTACCTGAAAAACCATTTGTTGTGATTTTACTCTCATCACCTGAATCTGATCCCAAGTCTGTTGGTTGTGTTGTTGCCACAACTTTTTTCCTCCCTTTCCTCTCTTTGAACCACTTTGGTTTCTTCTCTGGGTTCAATTACCAGCAATGTTCATCAACGTGCCCTTATTTCTTGCAATTCTTTCAAGAGAGCTTCTCTTCCTTCAGTGTCACTGAGTTTTCTTTCTTCCCATTCCCTTTTCCTTTGCCTTATTTCTTTGAATATGATTCTCCTGATACACCAACTCCAATTTTCCCTACATTAATATATGTTTCTTGAATATAAATCTCATCAATATTAGTAGGTCCAAACATAAACACAGTATTACGAATATGAGCAGGCAAACCTCCTATATACTTCATAAGAGTTTCTTGTGTATGTAATTGAATATCTAACATCAAAGCATCTTACAAAATTCATCTGTGTATTCTTGCACCGATTTTTATTTTCTTAACTTAAGACTTTTCCATTCAATTAAAGAATTCTCCTTATACCCCAAAGGATATACCTATTTTCTAAGTGCAAAAATAAAATCTTCCCATGATGGGAATACATTACCAATTTTATGAGTACCATGTTGCAACTTACTCTGCCACCATATGAGTGTTGTGCCTACAAGACGAAGCAATGCCAATTTGATCTTGGTTGCCTCATCATTGATTTGTTGCAAACTACAATATACCTCCATATGTCTGGCCCAGTTATCAAGCTTCTCATCATTGACTTCTCCATTATACATGGGAAAATCAAATTTCACATCACGTTTAAGTAATGGCATGTCAGGATTATGTTTATGAGAATGTTTTCTTGCAGAAGTAAGATTTGAACTTGTACTTGAAGAAGAAGAAGAAGATGGAGATGAAGGAGGTGAAGGAGGAGGGTTTGGAGGGTCCTCTCCTTCTTCACTTTTTTCTTTCTTTGGATATTTCCCTTGAAAATGTCTCTTCTATTCCAACTAATCATCATACAACACTTTTACCATCTCTGACACGAAAAAGAATTTTTTTTGAAACTCTCTTTCGTTTTGAGAAAGTCCTTCTTCCGATGTCATTTTCTCACTTTGAGATGTTTGATTTCTAGATCCTCTTCTACAAGATCTCATTTAGCACAACTTAGATTTTCCCTATTAGTCATACATACTCAAGAAAAAACAATTTTCAACCTGATATGATATCACTTGATTTGAAATGATCTTTTAAGGAGTTTGGTTAAGTATTTTGCATGGGTTGATTTACCATTTATAAATTAAAGAGAAGAAGAAGATTTAATGAAAGAATGTTGTAGCCATCATAAAAAATGTAGAACAAAAAATGAGCATTAAGAACAACAAACCATGAAACCAAAATTTGTTAAAGGATTTTGACAAAGTTGCCTACGTCTCTGGGTCTTTGTCTTAGTGGGGGAGGATTTCTTATTAATTTTCAATGCTTCAAAAGTACATAAAAATTACATCAATTTGTTCTATGAATGAAACAACAATTTTATTCTATATATCAAGAACTCAATACAATAGACGACACTAGAAAATATGGAGTAGAACTCCCAAAAATGGCCTCCAAAGCTCTGCTACTCTTCTGGCTTCCCTGCATAAAAATGGCTTAGTCTCTACAACTTGGAAGCATTCTCATGTTCTGAACATGTTAATGGCTATAAAAAGACATGGTTTATATATAATTTTAGTTCAAGGTCACATCACAACTTATTTCCAAGATCTGGCCTCAATTTGGGCTCTAGATCCTCAAAAAAGGGCAAAAATCCCATTATAACAGGCCTGATTAGTTGAAAAATGGTTAAAAAAATCAATTTATAAAGTGGAAAACCCACTTTTGCACCAAACAGTATGCGCACACCCCTTTGGCATAGGCTCTTGGTCATATGGGTTTCCATATGGCTGAGCGCCATCCCCCAAACGTCCATGCCTTTTATTCTCGCCCCCCAGTCCTCTTCCCCTGGTCGCGTGGAAGGATATGCCTATGGTCTAACGCCTTGGTTGGAAGGATAGCCCTTCCGAATGGGTTCTACATCCCCCAAAATATGTGCTAACTCAAATCATATAGCATTTTTGCCACATGTAGAAACAAAAAACAAAGTAGCCTGGGTGGCTAGCATGTGATGGTTAGGTTGTTTCCAAGCCCGAAGGTCAGGGGTTTGAAGTCGTCATAGGTTCAATTTTTTTTTGACCTAACCCTTAATGACCTAATCTAGGGTGCCATGTGGCACCCTGTGATTGGGCCATGTGTCACACCATGACAGGATCATACAACCCAGTGAGTTACATAGTCATTCACACAGTCAACTTTCCTTACTACCACTCATCCAACCTAGAGCCAGCCACATCATAGTCATACTTCCATGTGTCACTATCACGGCATGCCATCCTATCATTTTTACTTCCACATGTTGAACTGTCACTGGTCCACGTCATCGTACAGACTTCCACGTGTCATTCAGTGTAGTCCAGTCACCTACCACATCAACACCCAAAAATGCCAAATCTTCCTGACACGTGTCAGCCTCTAGTAATGTCATGTTAGCATGATGAAATCATCATGACATCATGCTAACATCATCTACCATTTCATTTTGGCGTACTATTTGTGTTAGCAGTAAGAACTGTTGACTTTGACTTTGACTTCAGATCGCGATATCTTTCACATACGGAGTCCATTTTTGAAAAAGAATATATTGTTGGAATTGGTACAATGAGAACTATGTGATGGTGCTGGTTTTGTCTAAATCCAAGAAATTTTATTTTTTGTCCTTTTTGGATCCATTTGGATCACCTTGATAACCTAGACCTCAAGGTATGATCCAATATCAATATCAATATTTCAATTCATATTGTAATAATCCTTCAATGCAATATGTTTCTCATCCATGGGCTATGCCAACACATTAATGGGTAGTTCCCCCACCTAACCAGTTATGGAAACAAGGATGGATAAATCCCACCATGGGAGGACCTCAACAACCTATGACACGGGCACCCATGCAACTTCTTCCTCCTCCCCAAATGTAGGAATCCATATTTTCCCCTCCTCGACCACAAATTCTTGCACAACCCATACCTAACCCAAATAATGGAAGACTAGGTTCACCGGCGCAAGATATTGGTCTTGTTGTTAAGTTTTTACTATTGTTATTATATTAATTCGAAATTACATGAGCATTCACTACATTTCCAAAACAACAACATAAAGAGGATCACTGAAAGAAACAAAATCAAAAGGTACACAACATTTTATCCCGGGAAACCCTCATGGGGGATAAAACCCAACAAAAACTTCCTCAATAATATATTGTCAATACAATGCCAAGACTAGGACCAAAACACCAAATATAGACCAATATTGATCACGTGCCTCTCTTCTCCTTCCTCCTGCAACTACAATTTCCTTCAATATATGTGCACTAGATCAGTGAGTGAGTGTGTGCTAATGAGACACCAACCTCACATATAAATACAAGTGTGAGATGGCGTTAGGGTTGTGTCTCTTCACTTGGTTGAGCCAAATTCTCCTAGAAGTTTCTAAAACCACTTTATAATTTCTAGGGACCGACTTTACAAACACTATTATACAAATACAGTTTGACCAATCCACAAAAGGGGATTTGATCTATAAAATAATAACTCAAATATAATTAGAATATTCTTCAAAGTAACAATTATTCAACCCTCCACCTTAATGAGAAGGGTATTCTACTGACATGAATCAATACAATATCATCAAGAGAAGGAGAGAGAAGCATCATCATCAACATCTGGAACACTGACTGACACATCTATAAATTATTAGATGCTTTTCTAATCATCAATATCATCATCATTTAAAGAATGGAGTTGGAGTATCATCATCATCAACAACAAAAACATGAAGATTAAACATCAACATCAATAAAACGAAGCTGGAACAACAACATCATCAACAATATCATGAAGCTGGAATAACAACATCATAAACAACATCATGAAGCTGGAACAACAACATCAACAACATGTTGCAACAGAATGATGCAGGTGCATCAACAACAACATTTGTGGTACTCTGGCATACCATCCTTACCGGACCTTCGGGATCTGTCCAGTAATCAGAATATTCCCTAGGATATAAAATCCTAACAAGCTTCCATGTGGTACTCTGACAAACCATCCTTACCGGACCTTTGGGATCTGCCCAGGAATCATAATATTCCCTAGGATATAAAATCCTAACAGAGATACCACTAATGACCAAAGTTGGCATATACATGCACGGGTACTCTAACAAACTATCCTTATCGTACCTTTGATATCTTCCTAGGGATGATCAATCCCCTAGGATATAAAATCCTAACGTAGCTACCCACTATTGGTCAGGATACCATAGTATCATCGACATCACTCTTCCTTTCGAGGGAGGTCCTTTCAGACAACACCAAGCTTGTCTCAGAAGTACTCAAACTTCACACGAGATAGAGGCTTGGTCAACACATCTGCAACATCCTCATCTATGCCAACATATTGGAGCTTTACAACTCTCGTTTTCACCATATCACAAATATAGTGGTATTGTATCTCTATGTGATTTGACTTAGCATGGAACATTGGGTTCTCTATCATATTTATACAACTCTAGTTATCACATAGAATCATGGTGGCTTCCATCTCTAGATTGAACAAACCTGTCAACAACTTCTGAATCCATATGGATTCACAACTGGAGGAACATGTTGCAATGTACTCTTCTTCTGTCGTGCTGAGAGAAATACTGGATTGCTTCCTTCTTTGCCATGAAGTCATGGCTAACCCCAAACTGAAATAACATCCTGAAGTTCTCTTCCTATCTGAAGCACTTCCAACCTAATATGAATTAGTATAACCACATATTCTGAAGTCGTGATCTCCAGTATAATAGAGACCATAATACAATGTACCCTTAAGGTATCTCATCACGTGATTTGTAGCTACAAGATGAACACGTTTGGGCTCCACCAGATACTGAATCAAGGTGTTCACAACAAAGCATATATATGGCATCCATCATCATTCTTTATAATGGAATGGTATTTGTATTTCATGGCGTCCACCCATTCTTTCTTCTGAATGAATTATTCAAAGAAAGTAGGTTCATTTTCTACGAGATCACACATTAAGGCAATATAGCTAGAGAATGGCTTAGGTTTCTTGCTTTGTCTCATGTTTCCTTCTGGGGCACCATACTTTTATACATCTTGAATAATTTCTCTCCCCAAGCTGGCTTTATCTTGTGAGAGATCGTCATACGGGGAGGTTTTCGAGATTCTATCATGATTCTATCATGATTCTATCATAACACGATCTTCTGGAATCTCATCATCAGGGTTAACTGTAACTTCCTTCACGGGTTCTGCAACTCTGGGAGCTATAGGATCTTCTTCATATAATTCTTCAATATGGAATTTCCTTGATATTTTGAGTGTTGCATCTTCATCAAAGGTTACATCTCTGTTAATCTCAATATTATGGTAACCTAGTATGTAAATTATGAAGGCCTTAAAGACCTCACACTATCCAACAAATATTCCCTTCTTTCCTGAAGGAACCAACTTAGTTCTCTTTTATTTTGTAATGTGTACAAATACTGGAAAACCAAATATTTTGAAATATCTTATTTATTACTTTTTTCTGGTGAACATTTCTTTAGGATTTTTGAATCCAAGTGCACTATGGGATAATCTGTTTTGGACATATACTGTTGTTCTTGCTGCTTCATCCCATAAGTGCATTGGAAGATCTTGATCGTGAATCATAGTCTTTACTACTTCCATAATTGTTTTATTCTTTCTTTCTTCTACACCATTTTGTTGAGGGCTATAGGGAGTGGTGAGCTCCTTCTTAATCTTTATGTCTCTTCAAAAACTTCCAAATTCATTTGAAGTGTACTCTCCTCCATTGTATGACTTGAGTATATTGATTTTCCTTTCAGAGAGGTTTTCTACCAATGCTTTGAATTCCTTGAACTTTCCAAGTACTTCATCTTTTGACTTCAAGAAATAAACCCAAGTCTTATGACAATAATCATCAATAAAGGATACATAGTATACATACCCTCTTAGAGAGGTTGATGACATTATACTGCATACATCTGAGTGGATAAGCTCCATGATTCCTTCTTCTTTACTGTCGCTCTTTGGAAAATGATTCTTTATGTTCTTTCCTTGTGCACATCCCTTTCATACACCTTCATGATCAATATTTAATTATGGTAAACCTGTAACTAACTTGCTTACATATGGTAAGTATTTGTAGTTGATGTGGGCTAGTATTCTATGCCAAAGTTCACAAGGAATTTTAGTAGAGTGAGTCAAGGATACATTTGAGTGACCTTTTAACTTGTACAAACCACCTTCTTCTGTTCCAATAACAAATGCATCTTCTATAGTTTTTCCTTTAGACCACATAATAAATTTACCATCTATGAATGAAAACCTGAAACCTTTCTTATCTAGGGATGAAATGGAAAGTAAGTTATTTTTCAAACCTGGTACATAAAGTACATCCTTCATTTTCATCGGAGTTCCTGAACCAAGTTTGTAGGTGGCTTCTCCCATTCCTTTGATAGGGTACTGATAATCATATCCAAGTGAAATTTTTTCGGGGGGGTCCTTTTCTATAAGGTTGGAGAGAGTTTTCTTATAACCTGGCATGTGCTTAGAGGAACCACTATCTATGAGCCAAGTATCCTCTCCAGGTGTCATAGATCTTGAGAGGGAAGAAAAAAAAACATATTCTTCAATCTCTTCTTTATCTAACTTCTTGGATGGCTCATCATATTCATATACATGGGCATTATTTTTTATTTTATTTATCCTCTTTTATTCTTACCTTCTGGGAGGCCAATTCTTAGCAATGTGTCCCATATTATCACAATGATAACATTGGTAGGAGGAGAAATCATTTCCCTTTCTTTAACCCTTATGATATTTCTAGAATATCTTTGAAGAGTGAGACTCTTTATGAAAGTCAGTCTCCTTTTGAAAATGATACTTTCCCTTTACACCCTTAGCATGAGTAGAAATGGATTGATATTCATCTCTTAATAGGATGGCTTCTCGGTTGGCTACTCTTGCTTCTTCTCAAACACATTCTTCCCATAATCTGTCAAATTGGAGTTTTTCTTTTCTTGCACAAATAGTTTGGATGAAGGAGTCCCAAGGTCTTGTGAGACCATTAAGAGTTGTCATCATAAGTTCATCTTCATCTAATTTGTCTCCAATTTCCTCTAATTGTTCCTTGAATTCAGAAACCCGAGATAAATAATCTTGAATTGTTTCTCCTTTTTTCATCTTTGTATTCTTGAGTTGGGTTCTCAAGTTCATCTTTTGGTTGATGTTCTTCCCTTCATACATTGTAGTTAGGGCATCAAACATATCTTTTGAAATATTCTTACAAGAAACTTGAGGGATCAAGTGGTATTTAATGCAATCTGCAATTATCCTGTTGGCCTTAATCACATCCTTCTTGTACTTCTCTTTGGCTACATCTTCTTTGGTTTCTGGTACATTTTCTTTTATGAATTTTGCAAGGTCATTCTCTTCAATAATGAGTCAAATTATGTACTTCCAGATATGGAATTTTTTCACACCTTATAACTTGTCAACAAGCTTGGTGCTTGCAAATATCTTTACATGAAGCTAAGAAAATGACCAAAAAATGAAAGTGTTCGAAAATTGAAACCAAGCTTACTAGGAGATGCTCTGGGATAAGGCGAGTTTGTTGGAGATCACTGCTTCAGAAAATTCCAAGTTTTACCCCTTGAAACTTGACTTGCGCAATTTTGGACTGATACTTTTGGTACTGGTTCTAGTTTTTTGGTTTTATGTTACCAATCAAAACTGGGGTTTGAATTTCCAGAATATTGCCTATGAAAAGGTTCACTGAAGTTGCCAAAAGATGTGTTAGGGAAGAGCGCACTTCCCAAGATCGGTTCTGGTAAAAAATTCCTCTTTAGTAGAAAGCCCTAATTTTCTTGTATGACAACATTGGCATCTAGATAACCAGTGAAAGATGCTCTATTTAGCCAAGCTTTGATTCCATGTTAAGTTTTTACTGTTGTTATTATATTAATGCAAATTACATGAGCATTCAATTCATTTACAAAACAACAACATAAATAGAATCACTGAAAGAAACACAATCACAAGGTACGCAACATTTTATCCTGGGAAACCCTCGTGGGGGATAAAACCCAGAAAAAACTTCCTCAATAATAGATTTCCAATACAATGCCAAGACTAATACCAAAACACCAAAGATAGACCAATATTGAGCATGCACCTCTCTTATCCTTCCTCCTGCAACTACAGTTGCCTTCAATATATGTGCATTATATGAGTGAGTGAGTGAGAGCTAATGAGACACCAACCTCACATATAAATACAAGTGTGAGATGTGTTAGGTTTGTGTCTCTTCACTTGGTTGAGCCGACTTCTCCTTGAAGTGGCTAAAACCACTTTATAATTACTAGGGGCCGACTTTACAAATACCACTATAGAAATATAGTTTTCCCAATCCACAAAAGGGGATTTGGTATTATACAAGACCCGAATTGATCAATCTGCAAAAGGGGATTTGATATATAAAATAATAACTCAAATAAAATTAGAATATTATTCAAAGTTACAATAATTCAGCACTTGCAACCTACCCTACTTACTCCATTTCTTCCCTGGACCATATTGATATTCAACTTAGATCCAAGAAGAATCTAACTAAGGACTAACCTCACATTATCATTGAATAAATAAATGAGGAAGTCCTAAATGAAGAATTGGAACAAAAATTATCTCAATAACCTTCAAAAGCTAAAAATGCCCACCCCGAACTTCAAGACCCACCCTGGTCCCTATCCTAAGAGGCTAAATCAAGAAAAACCTTGTACACAACTTGAGTTTGATTTCTTAGGAGAAATAAAAAATGTGTTTGTTAAAATACTGTCATTTCAAGAAACTAAGGATGTACCTATTTATTCAAAGGAGGTATGAGAACTTTATTTGAGGAATCCTGATAGGAAAAGAAAGGATCCACAAACTATTCATGTCATGGGAAAACTAACGGACCTAATGATGGGGGTAGTTCTCACTTCTAAATACTCTAACCCTGGCAATCTAGTTGTTAATGTGAAAATCAACAATACACTTATCAATAACACATTAATCAACCTTGGTGCCACCATCAACATCATGACATGAAAGACCATGCAAGACTTAGGTCTTACAAGACTTACAGGAACCCCCACTGCCCTCCAACTTGTTGATAGATCAACCATTAAACCAAAATACATTTTAGAAGGTTTACTAATCTCTATGTATTCATGGGAATATCCCACTGACTTGATGGTTATACAACCCAAAACCTCTCTAGGAGGTTATCCTCTAATCTTGTGACGACCTTGGTTTGCCAATGTCGATGCCTACATTGGTTTTTGGTCAGGAAACATGACCATTTACCATAGGACATCAACCAAACAACTAACCCTCTACCCTCCCGCTAAACTCAACATAGACTTAAAAAAACCACTTTGGGTTGATGAAGAAGAGAGTGATGAAGAAGGGGAATCCCATCAAGTTCTCTCCAGAGATCAATACCTAGACATAGGATATAAAATAAAGGAAAACAATATCAATTATTTTATAGCCTCTTCCTCTTCCTCAGGAAACACACATATTCTTGAGCATATTATGAAACCAAAAATTCTGGTTTCTTTAGCCTTAACAAGCATGTCACCCATAGAACTTGATCCTACACATTAAAAATACCAAGGATACCTTATAGAAATCATATAAATTATCCTAGGGAAAACCTTTAAAATCAACCAAGAACTAACTGAACAACAAAAAGAGTGACTAATTCAAATGTTACAAAAGCATAGTGTTGCCTTCACTTGGGATTACTATGACATGAAGGGTATCCATCTTAACATGTGCACACATCATATATATATTAAGGAAGTATCCATACCCATTCGTCAACCTCAGTGTCAGATGAACCCGGCAACGAAATATATAGTCAAATAAGAGCTACAAAAACTTCTTACAGTTAACTTCATCTATCCCATTTCTGATAGCTAGTGAGTCTCCCCTCTTGGCATGGTATCGAAGAAAAATGGTAAAATGAGAATTTTTGTATATTATAGAGAATTAAATAAAGAAATGCATAAATATCACTTCCCATTACCATTTATTGACCAGGTCCTGGATACGTTAGTAGGAAAAAAGAATTTTTATTTTCTCAATGGTTTCAATGGATACAACCAGATCAAAATCTCCCGTGAATATCAAGAGAAAACAAATTTCACCTTTCCTTGGGGGACATTATCCTACTTTTCTCTACCATT
>SNQJ01S0017069.1:45156-89761 GCA_010110895.2 Picea sitchensis | reverse complement strand
CAAATGTTTCCCTCATTAATGATTTTTTTTATGATGGAAACTAATGGGAATGTATTGGGACATCGCATCTCAGAAAAAAGTATTCAAGTCAATCTAGAAAAATTAAAGGTAATATTGAATTTCCCAAGTCCAACTTTTAAGAAGTAGGTATGCAACTTTATAGGAAAAGAAAAAAAGAAAAACCATAAAAGAAAAAAAAAGAAAAAAAAGGTTTTCCTGAGGTGCAATTGAATAATTATAAGTGCACACCAAGATTTGGCATTAGTTAAGTTAATTATCATTTAAAAGTGAGAAAAAGTAATTTAAAAGAAAAGGTTTCAAAGAAGAGGAAAAGTAAATATTTTTTTTACCTTTGGAGATTTACCATCCCATGGTTCTCGAAAACCATTGGCCCATGGTATTCCATACCATATATAATATATATGTGTGTGTATTTACCTCTAAATAAGTATTTCACAAAACTTAGGTTCACGTCTGTTGAGCCCTAACCACTGCTAACAAATAGTCAAGAGTATAAAATGGATTTATAAGGTACTTTTTATAAAGTTTAAAAAGGATTAACTCATAATTTTTAAAAGGAAATAAACTGAAAAGAATATTAAAAGGAGTAATAATTAAAAAAAAAAAGTAAAATAAAAAGAAAAAAAGTGGATTGTTTTAAAAAGTGGGTTTTTGGAATTCGTACAATTATCATTTATAAAAAATAAATAAGAAGTGAACTATGACATCTACAAAGGAAACATTTTCTGCAAAATGTCCCTATTGTGCAAAATAGGAAGAGTATGAAAGGGGCCTTATGAATGGAACTCGCCCTTGTCCATATTGTAAAAGTATTTTTACTTTAGTAGAAAATCAAGGTGACATGCATTGGGAAGTGAACATAAAAGAATTAGAGAACCAAATAATTCATATCAACAACACAATAGAAATTTACAATTTCAATTTGGGTTGGAGCAAATGCAAAAACAACAAGAGAGACAAAAACAAAATCTTGAGGGAAAATTACTAGAAAAAGACAAAGACATTTCTTACTTAAAAAAACATAACCAAAAGTTATTGGTACAAATAAATGAGGCAAAAAATAAGAAACAAAGGGATAAGAAGTTAGAACAATCTAATCACGATCTCATTAAGAAATTAATAGAGAAAGATGAAGAGACTCGTCATTTAAAGAACCATAATCAAATCTTGGTTGAACAAATCAAGAAGTTAAAGAATGAGAAGAAATTATCCAAAAAAGACGAAGAAACCTCTCGCCTAAGAATATTTAATCAACAATTGCTTGCACAAATTAAAAGTTTAAAGAACAAAATAACAAAAAAATTGAAATAAAAAAATGAAGACGACAAGTCAGGAAATAACAAAGAACTTTTACGTTTAAGGAGATATAATCAAGACTTAATTACCCAAATTAGAAAGCTAAAGCATGATAAGAAGTCTTTACAAGAATATCTAGATCACAAAGAAACAATAACTAAATCAATTGAAATAGATAAGCATCTAGTTCAAAATATACAAACCTTAGAGAAACAAACAAACATTTATCCAATAGAATTACCAGAAACATCAAAAGTTGAAGAAAGATCCAATAAACAATATTCAGAAGAGAGTCGATTTCCTTATCGTCATCCCAATCACAAGAGTCGTTACGACCAACAACAAGGTCAAGAGGAATATTAACAATGTTCTTCTTACCAACAACTAAACTACAACATTGAAAAAGAACGAAGACAAAAGTGACAACTTATATGGAAGCCTAAAATAAGAAATCCTATCTGAACAATCAATCATCAAACAATTCTAATAATAGTATATTTGGGATGGAGCACTTCCAAAAAGATGCAACATATTACTTCAAGAATTCAAAGATTATATCGTTTTGTTTCGTCAAATGTCGCGACTACAAAAAAGAAGATCATGAGAAGTTAGTTTGAGTTAGAACAAGAGATAGGTGCTTCTCTAATCATGCTTTGAGGAAAAATCATTTTTAAGGGGAAGGCAGTGTAAAATACAATATATATAATATTAAGTGATAATAATAATAATAAATAGTTATTAATTGTCTAAGGGACACATCCTTTCATGGATGGTCACCACATGTGCCTTTAGGTTCTCTATATATTTGGCACTCTCTTTGTACATCTATTCATCATATATTATATATTTTATCTCACTATATACATTCTTATTCAATATATTTTCTTGTCCAGTATGGATTACAGTTATTTATTCCATTTATGATGGATGTTCATCGTAAGAACTAGATTGGTTCTTTACAAAGTCATTCTTGGACAACTTTAAGGAAATGACCCATATGAAATTTACTATGTCAATAAGAATCTCTCTCCTACATAATTGAACTATATGGTAACTTAAAATGCATTTCTTGTTGTTATTCATGCAATATACAAGTTTAGACACTACATTACTGGATATCTTATAATCCTACATATTGATCATGTTTCTCTCAAGTATTTAATGAACACACCAATCACCAATGGCAGGGCCACTAGATTGTCACTTTTGTTGCAACAAATTGATATTACCATTCTATATAAACCAAGACAAGATAATGTAGTGGATGACTTCCTTTCTCTAATAACATCTTATGAGAATGAACCTCTAGTAGAAGATTTTTTTCCAGACGAACACCTCTTTACAGTTTCTAATAACTCTCCTTGGTTTCCAAACATTGCTAAAATTTTGGATGCATTCAAGCTTCCACATTGTCTTACCCCCAAAGAGTGACAACGTATAGTAAGGAAAAGTGAAATATTTTCATGGATTGATGGCTGCCTCTTCTATATGGGACCTTATATGATTATCAGGAGATGTGTATGAGAGGATGAATTCCATGAAATACTAAAATCTTGTCATGATGGGCCATGTGGTGGCCACTTTGTATATAAAAGAAATGGGTACAAGGAACTTCACTAGGGGTGTGATTGGCGCACACTTTTTAGAGACGCCAAAGAGTATGTGAAGACGTGTGAGAGTTTTCAATGCATGCCTAGACCCATACATGCATATGAAATGTTGCTACAACCACATATGGTGTGAGAAAATTTTGACAAATGGGCCATTGATTGTGTTTGAACAATAAAACCCCCTTCCCGTCGACACTCCTACATCCTCGTCTATACAGACTATGTTACAAAATGGATGGAGGAAAAAAAAATTAAAGCAACAATTGAACATGCGATAGTGGAGTTTCTCCATGAAAATATCTTTGTAAGGTTCATAATACCGCATGATATAGTGATCGACGGAGGAAATGAGTTTACATCACAACTTATCAGAGACTTGATGGACAAATACAAAATCAAGCACAGAGTAACAACACCGTATCACCCACATAAAAATTGAGAAGTAGAGGAGATTAATAATATCCTTAAGGAAATCATCACTAAAACCATCAGATTACACCTCAAGGAATAGGCCGATAGACTCCCCAAATCTTTATGGGATTACATAACCACATGGAGGACTACTACAAGATGCACACCCTATGAGTTAGTAAATGGGAAAAGAGTGTTATTTCCCATTGAGACAAAAATTCGAACACTAAGGACAATAATACAACTTGGGTTGGACCTATTGGAGGCTCATAAAAAAATATTTATTAAAATTAATGAGTTGGATGAGCTATGACAAGATGACCTAACAGTTATATACAACCAAAGGGAAAAATGGAATGATAAGTTTATCCAGAAAAATAAATTGAAAGCTGGAGACTGGGAATTATTATTTTATTCTAGGTTCAAGGAATTTATAGGAAAATTTCACACTAGATGGCTCAGTCCATATGAGATTGATATAGTATATGATAGTGGGGACATCATATTATGTACCATAGATGATTACATAATATCTCTAGTGGCCAATGGACATAGACTTCACTTATATCATCAACCCCTATCAAAGGAATACTTTTTGAGGAAGGTTGCAAATGGATGGCCTGACAATGATCTAGAATTGGTTTAGGATGAACAAGTATCAACTATATAATCTTTATTTTGTTTCTATCTAAAAACAAAATTGTGAAAACTATCCTAGATGGTGCACTTCAAAAAGAAAAATAGGATAAACAAGAAGGGCATTTCATAGTTTTTTGATAGTTATGTTAGGATCCTTCTCAATAAATTGCAATAAATATATTTTTTAATAATATTCAATTTTTAGGATATGAAGGGGAGAACAATGTTGTTGCAATTCTTGTTACCACAATTCCCTTTTCTACAAATCATGTTGCTACAATTCTCGTTGTTGCAACTCCTGTTGATATGATTCTCATTGTTGCAACTCTCTTTGCCAAAAATATTCTTGTTGTCGCAATTCCCCTTGCCGCAACTATTTCCATTTCCACAACTCCCTTTGTTATAACTTCCCTTGCCGCAATTGTCCTCGTTGTTGCAAATATCCTTTATTTTTCCCAAAACTTCTCCCCTCCCATTTCCTTGGTTACAAATCCACTTGCATCCCTCCCTCATTTCACACATTTCCATTCTCCCATTTCCTTGGTTGCAACTCCACTTGCAACCCTCCCTCATTTCCTACATTTCCCTTCTCCCATTTCCTTGGCTGCAACTCCACTTGAAGCCTTCCTTAATTTCTCAAATTTGACTTCTCCCATTTCCTTGGATGAAACTCCACTTGCATCCTGCCCTCATTTCACAAATTTGACCTCTCTCATTTCCTTCCAGCCCTCTCTCCTTCTTCCAGTTCTTTGGGTTCAAATTTAGATGTAGTTTTCAACACTTTTCCTCAATGTGCCCATCAATATTGAAATGGTTACAGTAGTTTCTAGGATCCTTGCATTGATGTGTTGTGGTTTTTGTCTCCTTATCCTTCCCCCCTTTCCACTTCTTCTTCCCCTCCTTGGAATATTCCTAGTGCTCTTTCTGCTTGGAACTGTTTGGCTATCATTTCTTGTGGCCTATGTTTTCCATATATTGTTCCTATACACATGCCTTGTCCATCATCCTTGGATTGAAAACCATCACTTTCTTTCACAAATGGATATGTAGACCCCCCAGATACTTTAGGAGTACATTTGGGCTCTTGGGAGATATACCCAACATGAGGGTCATCTTTATAAACTCGATGGTGTAATCTTGTACACTTTGTTTCTTATTCTTGAAATAGTGCCACTGGATCCATTGGTCCTCTACATACTTGATAGGGTAGAATTGGGACTTGATGAGGGATTTGAATTCCTCCCACCTAGTTACTAATGGATCACCCTCTATCCTAAGTGTTTGCATATGGATTTCCTACCAAGTTAAATCATGGTCCTATAACTTAAGTCTGGAAAATGATATATTTATTTATTCATCTATATTGGTGCACAGCGAAATAAACTTCTAGTTGGTGAAACCATTGATTCAATTTTAATACATCAATCTCACCTTGGTATGGATTTATTTCCACTTTTATTTCCATGTTGAATAAAGACCGTGAAGTTCTTATGGTACTTGAACTAGATTTCTCTTTATTGGGTTCTTTCCGCAACCCCTTTTATAGGTCTTCACTATCCCCCAATTTTTTGTCTGATCTAATCTCTGAGTTCAAGCCCCCAGCTTCTTTGAAAAATATGGGCTTCCTTGTTAGAGCCACCATGAGGAGGGACATATAGAAAGATATATCAGGAACATGTTCTTCCATCCCTCAAAACTCTCATTTGTTGGAGCTTGAGGGTTGTTATGAATAGATTCATTGTCCATGGCTAGGGTTCTAAAACTTTCTTCTTAAACCAATGCATGAATCCCTAGAACTTTCCACAAATACCCCAAGAAAACTTGCTCCAGTACCAATATGATTTGTAAAATTTCATTGATATTCTAGTGGACAATTCGCCACAATAGATATAATAAAACATTGAAATATTTATTGTGAAGGTTAATTCCCTTTAGATCTTAGATTCTTTAATCATTGGGTTTTTTCTTACAATGTATCAAATATCTAAATTGAAAAAAAAAAACAAAAAAACTCAAACACCTTCCATAAATAACCATAATATATAACCTGGGAAACCCAATAGGGGAGAAAACTTAGTTAGACGGTGAAGTTTCTCTGCTCTCTTTTCTTCAAATGAAATTACAAAGAAAGAGACACTCTATGGAGTTTCCTTTCACATTTTAGCATGTGTGGTTGCTACATAATCTCTCCTCCTTTGTTATGCTCTCAAATTAATACTCCTAGGTGCTCTTCTGAACTATGGAACAAATATACTACTAAATAATGAAGCCCCTTCTCCTCCTAGTGTCCCAGTATTTAACATGGTTGATAGCCATCTAGGGGTAGGGTTTTGACTTCCTCAACCCTCAATTGTGATAAGTTTCTAGAACTTTTAGAATATTCTTGAAAGTGAATACATGTTTATCCCTATATGCATGAGTAATGTAGGATGGCATGGAATACACTCATACCATAGTGGTCAACATGGTGGGTCAAATTGTTGGAGGCATAACATTTTCATAGGAACTCTGATTGAGGCATAGTTTACATCGTTGGAAAGGTTTTTGAGTGCAGAACACCATAAATGATGTTTACATTAGTTCTAGACACCATAACACTAAAAAATGTCATTTAATGACTCAAAATAACTCCAGAAGGTTCTCAACCTCAATTTTTCAAATTGGGAATTCACACTAAAATGACCCACAAGTTGATTCCTCCAATTTTTTTCCACTCTGAAAACATTGAGAGAGATGAAAAATAATATAATGATCCAATTCAAATCTGTAGAACAAGAAGGTGTTGATGGAGGTAGTGGTTCATTGAAAGCTACAAAAAATTATGATGACCACATACTAGATTCTATCCTTGATATAATTAGTAGCATGTTTATTTCTACAAGTAGAAAAGACGAGCTCTTAAAAACAATTGTGCTTGAAAAAAGTGGAGAATTATGTAGTCAGGGAAGTGAAAAAAGAAATGGAGAACATGAGGATAATAGAAATACCAATGAATATAGTTAAAGAAATTAATCAATATGTACTATGGCAAGAATATCGACTCTTGATGTGTTGTGGGATAATGATGCAAGTGAATTAAGCAAATGCAAAGAAGGTGGAAAGTTGTGATGCATAAGATGGGGGGAAGAAATATAGGAAATGACATGAAGTTTAAGGAAGATCCTTTTAGGCCTCTTACTCCCTTTTATGATATGATGGTTTTTATTGTTAGTATGGAGAAGATGGGTGTTGACTTGTCCATGTGGATTGACATGTGAAGTCATTAATTCGTAGGAGAAGTTAACAACAAGGAAATTATAGTGGAAAAAGCATAGATGATAAGAAGTATAATTGGATGGTGTCAAAACCATGTGGAAACAATGATATAGGTTTGGTAGCGAGTTCTAGCCCCACCATAAGGTAGTTATTTTTGACATTGGCTAAATTTTCTATTTTTGGGGTTATTTTGGTCGGAATTCGGTGATGTAAATTTGGATAAAATCAGAATTCGGTGATGTAAATTTGGGTAAAATCGCTATTTTCTGTTGTTTGAATTTTATTTTTGAATGCATAAATGGATCCATCATGATGAAAAACCCATGAGACACTTGCATTACACAAACTTAGCCACTAAATCTGCATATTCAACCATTTCTCACCGGATTTCGGACAAAATAAAATGGAAAAATTCACCAAAAAACTACCAAAAGTAGAACGTTTAGACTACCGCGGTATTTCCTATTGGAGATTTTGATGTAGGTTTCATCAAACCAAAACTATGGAATATTAATCTCCTTATCACCAAAAGTTGTTATCCCTTACCTACTTTCAAATTTTCTTTAACTGTGTGCTATATTTAGTTTTGGTTTTAGCGACATTGCCGGTGGATTTGATTTTGTATGGGAATTGAGGTTCTCTTTGTCCTCACTTGTTGGTGGCAAAAGAGTCGCTAAGGTGGTGTTCTGACTTGATCTTTTTGATGCAAGAGATATAGTAATTGTTTAATTTCATTGTCAGTGTGTCCCCACAAATGTGCCACAATTTGAGAACACCTACTTTGCGTCGTCATGGAAATTAATCAAGATTGCGAGAGGAGAATGAAACATGATGAATATTGGAAGAAAATAAATATATTGAGTGAATGGATTGGAGAAAACATAAACATGTTTCAAAGAATGGATTGTAAATGTATGATTTGTCGCTCTTCATAGCATGGAAATGCATCATGTTTAAGCCCGGGACATATGTAATTAATCAATATCAACCTATAGCTCTTTCCAAATCTTTGTATACTTGTATATATGAAGGAATTTGCATTGCATCATATTTATTATTGCATTGTATTTGACGTATGAATGTAAGTTATGTTGGACAGCGGAAGAAAAACATAGCATAAAACTAGAACATAAAACAGAAAGATCAAACACCCATGAAACCAAGAACAACAAACACACAATTTTACACAGTGATTTATGTGGAAACCCAAATCAGGAAAAAACCATGGGTAATGATTATCAGTCTTCTTATTCAAGGGAGAATTACAATAGCCAACCTAGGCATACAACCATCCTCTACTCACACAATGTACTCACTTGCACTCGCACTGTCCTCTACTCTATGGGTATGCTCGTATATATAACAAATATCGCTCAGTTACACAGACTGATCATGAATAGATCACACAGTTACATGAAAAATTCATAAATAGATTGCATGCATGCACATGTGCATATGCATGTGATTGCATGGGAAAATTCGTTGGCATGTTTCCAAAAATCTCCACCTTGACAACAATTTACTTGATATATCTTGCCCTTAATTCATCACCTTTTCTGCAAGAGAATCCAAACACCATCATAGATCCACAAATTCTCTAACAATACCATTACATGAACATGCTTGCACAATTCACTCCAGTATGGACCATTCTATCTCCATTAGTAACTTGTCTAATAAGTCGATGCACTTGTCCAAATCTCATGAATCATAACCACAGACCAAATCACTGCAACCACTATAGGTGATACTTGGGATTTTGTGTTTGAGGCACCCATTTCCATGCTCTTGACTTGGTTTTTCCATGTGTATACTAACACCACCAACTGCATGTGAAATGCTGACGATTTGTCTATCGCAATCATCAAAATTCCTACTAGCATATAATACTCGAGACATATAACCCTTTTCTTCTTCATCAATTAGGATGTAAACCTAAAGATAAATTACAATGGAAATCCAAAGGGATTTTACCAATTTCACATTATTCATATTGAATTTCCTGAGTATCTTCACCACATACTTCTATTGTGATAACCAAGCTTACCATATTTCCCGTCTCTTTGTATTTCCATGCCCAAGATTTATTTTCTTGCTCCCAGATCCTTCATAAAAAATGTCCTAACCAACTGAGCCAACCTGTTGATCTCAACCATGCTTGTTCTTGCAACAAGCATAACATATAACACCAGTATAATGAATATACCATAAACACAATGGTTATACTCATTTATTGTGAAATTTGGCTCACCATGAAGGAATCAAACATCTTATACCATTTGCCTAGCATGTTTCAGGCCATACAATGATTTTTGAGTTTGCAAACATATCTCTTGTTGCGATTATGAACTAACCATTATGGTTGTTCCATATAAATCCCCTTATAAAAGGAGATTCATCAAACATTGCATCTTTGTCCATGATGATTCTTTGGGTAGTAGGATCCCATAGTCTGGACCCCTTAACATCATCACCATATAAAAAATCTACATGTTTGATCTGGGTCCTACCTAGAAAGATGATAAAAAACAATAAGCATCACAACCGAATAATTTCATATTTGAGTAATTACCATATGACATGTTCATACCTCTTCCTGAATCTTCTTGTCTTTTGCAACTGATGGTGACTGAGTTACCAAATAACACAACCTCTTTTGTCCACAACTATTGTTGTAACTTGGCATTACTGAATATGCCTATTCGATCCCAAATTTCTTGCAATACTTTCTGAGTTCCATGGATATGAACTTACCTTCATCGTATATTCTCAAACACTTGATTGACATATCAACACATCATCCTTTCTACATACCCACCTTCCTAAATTGGACACACTGCTTGATCAAAAAATGGAAGGAATTAATAACAAATTGACATTAACAAGATGCTCATGAATGATTAAAGATTTCAACCATCAAACACCATGTTGTAAATAAGAGAAGATAACATCAATAAGAAAGAGAAATAGACAACAATTTTTTTTTAATGGAGTTCACCAATGTGTGGCTACATCTCTGGGCCCGCTTCCAAGTGGAGGACCTCTTTATTGATCTTTAAATGCTCAAGTTCTCTTTACAATGTCTCTTACTGTTACAAATAATATTTTGATCTGTTGTACAGAACCTCCTTGTGCAGATTCACACATGCCTCAACAATCGCCTCTCAAAACATGACTAAATGCCCCTCAAAACATGAGAAATGGGCCATTAACTCAAACTCTTATTTACATTCCCTGCATACAAAGTACCCTCTCAAGCTCAATAATCTTGGTTTATATAGTTTTTAGGCTCAGTTGGAGAAGCCCAACTTCCCACAAATATTTGACCTCTTTTTGGGATCAAATCCCCCTCCAAATGTCCAAGCAATCTCGAAAACTGCCCAATATTGTTATAACCATAATTTGCACCATACACACTTACCTGGCATCAGGCCATCTTAGATCCCTTATTTGCCAAAATCACTACTGAAAAACTCTTTAAAAAAACTATTTTATAAGGGCCCACGCACCCTACTCCATTGCTACATGCATGTACATGCTAGATGACCTAAAACAACCCGCGTGGACTGACAAAAGCACAAAAAAAGGAAAGTTGTCAATGGACCACACAGATCTGGGTGAGTTAACTAAAACTCTCAGCCATGCATGGCCAAGGGTTTGTCCAAATACCTAGCTTCTTCTAGCCTAAAAAAGAAGGGAAAGGGGTCCCATTTGGAGGAGAAAAAAAATAGCAAAGAAACTCTACCCATTTGCATATTCCCATTGTCCCAACCCTTTAGCCATCCTTGTGCCAAAAGAGATACAAAGAAAAGAAGTTGGAGGGCAGTTGAAGAGGAGCCCAGGATCAGGTTCATGGAGCAGTGGCTGGTCTCGACTTTTTGTAAATTGACTCATTCAAAGTAATAAAGAAAATTCTTTTCTCGTCCCAATTCATGATTTATTCATAGTTTGTTAAGTACATGTTTGAATCTCTAACCTGTTAGTCTATAGGTAAGATGCTTGTGTAGTTGTTTCTTGTCTTGTATGCAGGTCATCTTTGGAAGGAGAACTATGAACAAGTGATCAAGTGAGAAAGAGGATCGACATCGAATGCCTGGAACAAGGTAGGTTGATCTGGCCATGTATTTACTGAAAAGAAATGGGATTTAAGTTTGGGGACGAAGGTAGAAAGTAGATTTTCTCTTGGTCATATCTTCATGCAAAGTATAACCCTATTTGCTAGTCTGTAAGGAGATTTCCCTCACAACAAAATTGATGACCATACTGGGGAAGTCTCTAAGGTTCCTGGAATTTTATTTTTTGGGTAGTTTTTAGAAAAAGACTGGTTTTTCTTGCCTGTTTTTTTTTTAGTTTCTGTAAATTCTGAGCTAGTAGAGTCTAGTTTCCCATACCAGTTGTCTTTGTTATTTGCTTGAATTTTTTTTTTCGAGACCCACAGAGGTACACGCGGCCTGCATAAGGTCTACACACGTGTACCCGTGCCCTACTCTCTTACAGCCCGTGTGTGAACGCTAGCTGAAGAAGTAGCAGTAGCATGTAGAGTCCAGAGAATTTTTGAGGCAGTCATCCTCTTCCCTATCAGAATCAGACATTCTCAGGGGTTTTCCGGGATTCTTTCTAAGTCTTGGTTGTTTGCAGTCTTGTCATAGATTGGTTTGTTTTACAAATTTTTCCTTACATTGTTTGTTTTTTCTGTTAAAAAGAGTGTCCAAGCCTTCAAGGGATCCTGGTTATCAATATCAGTGGTCTCTTCCTGGTTTGGGTTGTCTGTTTTTATTTTTTCTCAGAGTTTAGAGATACACGCGGCCTGTACAAGGTCAGCCCGCATGTACATGCACTCTGTCTCTACACAACTCGCGTTCACATGCTTGTTGTTGAATTATCAGTAGCGTGCTTGTGCAAGATAGTTTTTGTTGAGGGTAAGGCAGTCATCCTTTCCCTTGATGAGAATTATACCTCTCAGGTGTTTGAATCTCTGTCTTAGCAGTTAGTAGCTTAGGATTAATATTACCCTTAGCTTTCTTTTTCTCATTTAAAAATTGTCATAAAAAATAATTTTTTAGGGTTTTTAGACAAATGTGAGAGTCATTTTTTAATTTGCTAGTGTGTGATTTGTTGAAGTGATTCTTTGTGATCTTGGATTAGGCTAGAATTATTTTTCTTGGTTTTTACTTGTTGGTATTTTTCCTTTTTTCTTTATCAACATTTAAATAAAAAACAAATCTCTTTCATTTTCTTGTTTGGTTGAAGAGTGTGTTTCTGCATTATTAGCCAGGGAAAATTCGTTTATTTCATAAGTTTTTGAAGTTTACTTAGATCATAAGTAGCTTGTAATCAAGTGAAATTTCTTTTGAGTTTGCTGTCCAAAATCTTAGAAAATTAAAAAAAAAAAAAAATTGAAAAGTTGTTGAAATTTTGCATTAAGTAAAAGTTTTTTGTTTCCATCCTTTTTATTTCATTTTTTATTTCGTCTTTTACACATCATTAGTTTCACTTTCATACCCCTTGACATAAGATAAGCCATAAAATTAACGCTAAATCTAAAATTTATTAGACTTTTATGTTTGTAGGGTTAACCAACTAGTTCAGGATTAGGGCCTTGGATTAGGTTGGAGAGGAAACTCTTCAAGGCCATTTAAAATCAAACATTGGAGTCTGAGTTAGGGAGTGTCTAAGTCTATTATTGTGAAATTTATTTGGGACCCCCCTCTAACACAGGGGATAAATACGAGGTCGTGTGCGGAAAGGTAGTGGAGATAACCCCTCCAAAGCTGGACCAATCGTAGTGGAGAACACATATAGAGGGCTTGTTTTGGGATTCCGTCGATTTCATTTTCCACGGGGCTTTGTGGGTCTCAAATCCATTTGAGGTCCTCATTTGTCTTCCGGACCACTTGATTTCGATACCCTTGACAGGTTTCAGGCTCGATACCCTGCTCATTGTGGTCTACCTGACTTTCGATTGTACTCGCCTAGTGATTGTTCATGCGTTGGCAACCTAGTTGCCTAACTTTTTTAGGGACACACACAAGTGAATGTGTGGGTATACCATGGTACCTAGGATAGAAATTGGGCCATGCTTTGCAGAGTATACTCAAAGGGTGCTTCCGTGCTCGATTTGCACTTGCACCGGTAAGTTGCTCTAGTGTTGGTTGTTGTAATTGTTCTTCCAATTAATTTAGTGTTTGCATGTCTTATCTTCTAGGGACGTTTTTAGTGTGTGTTACTTTTGACCGTTTAGGCTACCCTAGAGTGTCTTTGATCTTCTCACACAGTGGAGGATCATGAGCTCCACCAGTCACGAAGGCTTCTTGGCCTATCGTCGGTTACACTGCAGCCACCCCCGCTACCACTAAGGCAAAAGCTAGACCAACAAGGGTATTTTGAAGCGACCAGGTCACAAGAAATTGTGCCCGACCAACATCTGGAGGAATCGACCATTTTGGACCTTGGAGCGAATGCTCTCGGCCTATTTGAAACCCCAACCACTAATTTCTTGGCACCTTTCATCGTACCAATTCAATTTTACGAGCACCAGACAGTGTCGCACACAGTAATGGAAACAAATGTTGTTACTCCTTTTGGGAATTCTTCAATTCCCACTATGGTTGTCACCACAGGAGAGTTTTCACGTCCTAACCCACCGTCACTGGTCCGAGCCACTATGGTCTCGACCACACCTACATCGCATAGTGGTCTGATCTCGTCTTTGGCAGCGGCCACGACCCCTTTGACACCAAGTGCGACAGGCCCTCCGTTCTCATACGAGATGCCTAGTTTGAATACAAGTCCTATACTTTCCTACTCCACTTTACAGACTTCAGGTCTGGGGGTAGGGAGTCGTAGCGTTCCTCTGCAAGGTCACATGGGGGGCACTCCTGCTCCTTTTAATGATTTTCCTTATGGAGGAGTTCACATACCTCCTTCGCCCCCTTCACTTGGTGGCTCTCATCAACAATCCGTCAACAAACCTACACACCATAGTTTATTTGGAGCGGGGATTCAAGGACCACCTTCGCATAATATGTCGGTAGGTTTGACACAGTTTTCTTGTTCGAAACATTTGGTAACAACGCCTTCTCGTCAGCTGCCTTCCTGACTGGGGGCAATCCCAGTTTTGGACAATCTATTCCTGTGCAGGGTACTATTCCTGCACAGGGGGAAAACCTAGGAACTTATTCTGCATTAGGGCCTTGCAATTCTTGGCAGGGATCTGTTCCCTGATCCGGAATGTCGATCTAGGGTAATTGTTTCCATAATCAAGGGAACCCCGGACAAACTACTATGCCTATCCCCATGGGACTTATATGGGGCAACCCTTCCCAAAGTCCTTCGAATGTAATGCATGCCCAACCATCTATGTCCTATTTTGGAAATCAATCAACAATGTCTCCACATACACAAAATCCATACGCTGGTCAAGGCCATGGTTTCTACTAGAATTTGGGCCAGCAGCCGAAATTTTCTTGGCAACCTGGTGCCAGTCAAACTCCAGGCCCCTTTTTCCCAGGTTATCATCAACAAACCAAGCTACCCTTCCTGGCAAATTTGCACTTGCCAGATTTGACAAGGTTGTTGAATGACCCTATCTGTCACGATCTGCGTTAGCCTCCTATGTCGATGAAGTTTCCTTCGGACATCCCAAAGTTTGAAGCCAAGCCTAATGAAGATCCAGGAGATCATGTGACTACCTTCCATCTTTGGTGCTCATGTAACTCGTTGAAAGATGACTCCGTACAGTTGTGATTGTTTCAATGTACTCTCATTGAGAGTTCCGTGAAATGGTACATTGAGCTCGATCGCTCAATATACTATTCCTTCAACGAGATGGCAATCGATTTTCTAAACCATTTCCAGTTACCTGTGAGATATGACGTTGGCTGAGAGCTGCTGGCCAATTTCAAACAAATGACAATGGACCATATCTCTGATCACATCCGAGAATGGAGACGTCGGAAGAGTTTAATTAACGTGCCAGTCCCACCAACATTCCTACTTGAGTGGTTCCTTAAGTCTTTGGTCTCGCAATTATCTAAAGATGTCGCAACGTCGGGAGTATTCTCCGAAGAATACGCCATCATGAGAGCTCAACAATTTGATCTCATCTATTCTCAGTCTGTTTTATTATACAATATCTTTCCAGATGCGCCATACTCAATACTGGATAAAACTAGACAGAGAGTTGGCCCACATGCCGATGGCATTGTTGGTTTAGCACAAACAAAGCCCATTGAGCAATTGACGAAGCATTTGCAGCAGTTATCTATACAACACACAGTGACAACCAAACTACTACTTTGGATGCTCCCCTTACCAAAACATTGGAGGTACACACAGTACAATCGACTAACCCAAAGGCTACCCAGTAGCATGAAGGAAATAAAAAACAATGAAAGAAGGGTAAGGGGGATAAAAAACCTACCAATAATGTTGGCGAGGAAAACATTGAGAAACGGAAGGCGAGATATCTATGCAACTTGTGTGTGGAAGACCACCCGACCCATCTATGTCCTCGACTTGAAGAGGCCCAAATGTTTGTAATGCAACAACAATAGGATGTGTTGACCAATCCATTTCAACATGGGAAAAATCTAACCCAAGCCTTTGCAAGCACAGAAGGGGGCATCCAAGAACCCTCTCCGCCTGCAATCAACCCCGCATCCACGAACGTATATATGGTGAAGGGTGATTCTTTCATATCAACTAGAGCATGTGACTATATTAAACCAAGAACTTTTGAGAAGGGTAAAGAAGTTGAACTCCCATCTCTTCCTCTACAGATTGAGAAAACGTTGGGCGAAACAATGACACGCATTCCCAAAGGCACATTCAAAAAATCTTCTCATAACCCAAACACAAGGGCTGCCCAGAACTATTCTGTGGTGGAAGATTTATCACAAACCCCTTGTGAAATGTCTTCTTTGGAGGTCCTCCAAAGTTTTCCTTCCCAGAGGAAAGCCTTGTTAACTGCTTTAGGATCTACCGAGACTTGTAATTCGGGTACAATCATGCTGGATACAACCGACCTAAAACCTCGTCTGCCTTACCACGTAGCATTTCAGATAGTAGTGGCTTCTCCCATGAAAACTTTTACTCGGAATATCTTCCGTATGGTGGTCGATGAGGGATCCTCGACATGCGTTATGTCATTGGCATGTTGGAAGGTTGTTGGCCAACCCATTTTGTCTCTGTCACCTACTCTCCTCACTGCTTTCAATGGTCGTTCATTCCGACCACATGGTATCATTCCCTCTTTCCCCTTGCAGTTAGGAGAGAAGACTGTGTGTGTCGAGGTAGAGGTAGTTGATGCTCCCCTTGACTATAACCTCTTGTTAAGAAGGATTTGGACTTATGCCATGCAATATGTGGTTGCTACAGTTTTCTGGGTCTTATTGTTTCCACACGAGGGCCGAATAGTGACCATAGATCAATTGTCTTTCTCCAGACCTAACACTTCATTGGGGGCATCTACGGTCCCGATGATCGATAATCCTCAAACAGGTGTAGTCAATGTAGAGGTTGGTTTGTGCCCATGTTTGATGGGTACCTTCGATTACCCACCCCCTCAAGGTGATATCAAGTTTATATCCAATCACCATAAGGTTGAGATTTTCCAAGTTTCATNTGTTTCGCACGACTTACTTCACCGATCCGTGGATAATTCCTTCCCCATCGGCCACGATGGAGGGGACAGGGCATCTGGGCATGTCCATGCCCTTGTCCGCAGCTGAAGTAGCATACTCTTTAGTCCAGCAAGCTTCAGCCAACCTAGATCCAACTCCCGTACAATATTTTGATCCACTTATGGAGCCTATTTGGGCTCAAGGTTCTCTTGCTCACACTGATTCATTAGACTTAGTCTTTCCCTCTGACAAAGCAATAATTGAAGCAATGACTAGTCCGAACAAACCCTTAATCCCTTAATCCCTATGACTATGACTGGAGATAGGTCTTGTCCTATTAATCCCTTAGCTACACATGAGATCTATGCTGAGGGTAATATGGAAACCATTGTTGAAATGATACCTATCAATATCTCCAGAACCCTTGGTGTCATAGACAATGTTTTCATTGGAGCATACTGCTCCCTCGAGGAGATGCTAGGCATCGACCCACAAAGAGTCCATCATGAGCTAACTTTGTTGTTTTTCAATCTCACTTTGAGATCCGAAAGCAACATCTAGCGAGACTGCATTTATGATTTTCGATCTCGTCCGGATTAACTGAGAAAAGTAACCTCTACGGGTCTTCTTTTAAGCCCTTTTCAGACCCTCTAAACATGAAAAGATTTATGAGCAATCATGTGGCCTTTCACGCTCGTTAAACTAAAATTTGTAGTCACGTTTGTCCGGCGGTAGCTTACCCCTTTTTCAGTCTGGACGGTCAACTGTACGAACAAATGTATACTCTATGGAACTTTCGCTCTATAGAAGAGTACTCTCAGGTATAATTTTATCCCTTTTTCAGGCATAAGGGACTAAACTTACAAAGAAAGAACCCCCATGGAGTCCATAGTTAAGCTCTTTTCAGACTCTCTAAAATTGAAAAGATCGTCGAGTGACCTTATTCTTTCACACTAGTTAAATTGGTTCAAAAGAACATTCCTGTCGGAGTCCATAGTTAAGCTTTTTTTAGACTCCTTAAAAATGAAAAAATGGCCGAGTGACCTTGTCCTTATCACACTTGTTAAAATGGTTTTGAATAGACGTCTTGTCAGTGCTAGTTTATCCCTTTTTCAAATCGACTAGACTATCTTCGAAAAAGGTACCCCAATGGAGTCTCCTTTATGTTTTTTCAGACTCTCTAAATATGAAAAACCACCGAGCTTACCTTCTCTGGGCTCGTTAAACTTACATCGAAGGATGTCACCATTGTGTGTTTTGTTAACCGCATTTTCCTATCTTATATGCCAGCCTTGTAACACTTTGCTTCTGCGTCTTAACACCCTTGGACCTCAAAGGATTTTTCCTGAGTATCATTATTTTGAACATCAGTCTTTTCCTTGTACCTTGAACTTGTATGTTTGCAACACTCGTTCCTCTATTGTAACATAACATTCCTTTATTCTTTTTTCTAAAATTATTGAAAAAGACAAAAAAAAAATCAAATATACCCCAATAAGAGGAAGGGAAAAGTATTTTCTTTATTGGCAACATAATGAGTCTCCCTTGGATAAAGCACATATGTCCATTTGTTCGTCAAACTATGGGATGTAGTACGACCTTAGGAAGTTGTTCTCGCTACATAGAGTTGTGTCCTCCTCCGTTTGGTTATTCTTCCAAACTTATGGAGAGTTTGCGTTGCCTCCTGCTTCGTAAACTTATGATTAATTGCATGCTGCCTAAGTCTTATCATTTGTCATGTTGTTGTCCAAGGGAAGTTTCTACCAAGCCTGAGTCGGCCCCTCTGCAATTTGTCTCTTGCCCTTATACCCAACCATCATGAATGTCTAATCAAGTCCTTATTCGAAATCAATGAAGCCTTCAGTCTGATCATCAAGTCCATGATCGACGAGTCGTCGAAGACCCCTGGGTAGTGAATTTGTACACTCATATTACACTCCTACCTGAGTTTTGAAGATTTTGAGGTAGTTGTTCAAGCTCTGAAGACGTCATCTCCAGCCATCAGGTCGTATCATCTTCTAGAAGATGGATACTCTATATGTATATCTTTTTGATTTCGAGACATAGCTCCACTGTGTATTTTTTGCAACTACTCTTTATATAGTTATATGACATGGATCTACAGTGTATTTGATTGGTGGCCATGATTCTATTTTCTCCCAAGCATAGGTATGCCCGCCTCGGTGAGACATTTGTTATTTTGCATACAGCGCCTCCCGATTCCTGATCCTTGGGCTCAATCGTTCGGCACATCAGTAAAGATTAGTAATGTATTTTGGCCATCAGATGCTCTTCTGACCTCACACATTAGGGGGCATCTGTTATAACCGTAATTTGCACCATACATGCTTACCTGGCATCAGGCCATCTCAGATCCCTTCTTTTCCAAAAGCACTGCTGAACAACTCTTTAAAAAACCTCTTTTATAAGGGCCCACGCGCCCTACTCCATTACTACACGCTAGCTGACCTAAAACAGCCCGCGTGGACTGACAAAAGCACGAAAAAAGGAAAGTTTCCGATGGAACACACAACTTTGGGTGAGTTAACTGAAACTCCTAGCTATGCATTGCCGAGGGTTCATCCAAATACCTAGATTCTTCTAGCCTATAAAAGAAGGGCTAGGTGTCCCATTTGGAGGAGAAAAAAAATAGCAAAGAAACTCTGCCCATTTGCATATTCCCATTGTCCCAACCCTTTAGCCATCCTTGTGCCAGAAGAGATACAAAGTAAATAAGTTGGAGGACAGTTGAAGAGGAGCCCAGTATCAGGTTCATGGAGCGATGGTCGGTCTCGACTTTTTGTAAGTTGACTCATTCAAAGTAATAAAGAAAATGTTTTTCCCATCCCAATTCATGAGTTATTCATAGTTTGTTAAGTACATGTTTGAATCTCTAACCCGTTAGTCTATAAGTAAGATGCATGTGTAGTTGTTTCTTGTCTTGTATGTAGGTCATATTTGGAAGGAGAACTATGAACAAGTGATCAAGTGCGAAAGAGGATCGACATTGAATGCTTGGAACAAGGTAGGTTGATCTGGCCATGTATTTACTGAAAATAAATGGGATTTAAGTTTGGGGACGAAGGTAGAAAGTAGATTTTCTCTTGGTCATATCTGGATGAAAAGTATAACCCTATTTTCTAGTCCATAAGGAGATTTCCCTCACAACAAATATGGGCCAAAATTATAGCCAAAAAACCACTTTGCAACAAAAAAATCAAGCTTAGTCCCTCTAGATTGGGCATGCAGTCCTAAAACACAGTCATATGGAATAATATAGCCAAGCGCCAACCCCCTAGAGGTTGTGCATTGGCCCTTAATTCGCAAGCTCCGATCACATGTCAAAATGCAATGGGACCAAGTCTCGAACGATGCACCTGGCCTACGGTCTTTACTCCCGAGTCACATAGTATAGGTTCCCGTTGGTGGTTAGGCCCATATCATGTGGCCCTCATGCCCACCGAGTTGAGTCATATGGTGAATGGAGTGTAGCATGGGTATAGATTTGGGTTATATGAAGTAACACATGTAACTGTGGGCTGGGGCTAGGTCCCAGTCCTCTTCCACCTCCGCCCATACCTTAGCCACACTTTAATTGATATAATGTGGCCTTGTTATAACAAGTCACATAGTGGCGGGTTGGAAACTGACCAACCCAAAGTGCTCCCCATGCCAGAGGTCACGTGATCGATTCCCATGAAACTCAACAATTTTACCCAACCAACAAATGATGGGGTGCCACATGGAAACCCATGTCTGGGCCACGTGGCACTGTTTAATTTTCTTGTGAATGGGACACTTGTCAAATGTCGAATGGTCCACGTCTGCCACACCTACCTAGTCAACATACCCATCCTCTTCCATGTCATCTTGAAAGTGTCATGATGCCACATCAGCAGGATGACGTCATCCTAACGTCTGCGGTGACTTTTTTATGTTGACTGTTGACTCTTGGCATGTTTGGGAAATCGATCAGAGTGTGATAACTTTCGCATACAATGTCTGTTTGAGGAAGTAAATATATGGATAGAATTAGAGAGACGATACAGACACAATGGAATTGGTTTCATTGGATTTCGAAAACTTTCATTTTTGAGCATTTTCTGACCTGAGGATCCTCCTAGATCATTCCTCCCCACTTGGAATCTTTTGGACCACCAAAAGTATAGTATCAGTTGGTAAATAAGTGAGGATACTGTTTCCTCACTTTTCTAGTCTCAATCCACTTGGCATGACTTGTATTTGTTCCCTTCAATCCCACTCGAAGATACTGCACATCTCCCCCGCGAGAAGTACAAACTCTTTTGTCCAAAAAATTTGTCTTCCTGCAACTCATTGATATACTCAGGAGAAAAATACTCTATGGTAGGAATCTAAACATAGGAGGCTCATACAATATCAAGTTTTCCACATTTACAACTGAATAAATTTGCATATATGGAGGCAATTCTAACCCGAAAGCATTAGTACCAATCTTGTCAAAAATTTTGAAAGGACCATAACGAATTGGTTTTAGCTTTTTACCTTCTCCTTGCATCCTTTCCTTATTGATGTATAACTAGAGTTGATCTCTAGCTTTGAACTGATGTTATCGAAATATTTGCCTCACCCTATGCAATATTTCACAGAGGGCCTTATTCCATTTCCCTATGCAGACTTATCTTCCCTGTTGATAAAATCTAGAGACAAAAAATAATATTTTTCCACATATATGCACCTTGCACACTATACAACAAGTGTATACATAGGCTTCTCCACTACAGCCCACATACATCAAGATTTGTGCCATAAAATGAAAATTAAATGTCAGGTTTCCATGTAACGATAGGAGATCTCTGATCCTTGGCCTTCCATATACTGGAAACATTCTGACTCATCCCTTCAGTTCCATTTTGAAGGATATAAATGGGCCAATTTCGAGCTATGGAAAAGGAGAAGAATTCAACTTTGAGAGAAAAGTTACTTTGGATAAATTATTACTTCATATTGAGTTTCCATCCCTTTGTCCTTTAAGTCTGAACACAGTGTTCAACCCCCAAGCTCTTCCCTTATTGATGAATAAACCCATTTTTTCCCTTCTATGAGCTTGCCTTTGGTGGAGGATTGAAGTGGTGGAGGCCCAGGTAGAAGGAACTTAGTTTCTCAGTTCCATACCATACCGACACAGAAGTATGTAATATTTTCTCTTTTGTTGATCATTTATTAATAGAAATACTTCTTTCCCATCCAATTGATATCTTGCGAATATATGAGTAATTATACATGGGCATATTTTTTATGTTTATTAATGGATTATGCTATCTAATGTGCTAACCTTTTATATTACCACCATATGCTTGCTTTTCTTGTTTGTTGAGAACTAGTTGCAGGTATATAGCTTTGGGTTCAAGTGCTCAACGATGGACTTCCTCAAACATATGGACAAGGTAGGCCTCTTTATTATCTTGCTTGCATATTGGTTTATATAGCATATGTTTGGGATAGAGTTGATTTCTGTAGTCATTTCTGTCTATTTTGGTTTACCCTAGCCATAGAGAGATTTTCCTCGTAACAGAATTGGCGACCATAATGGGATTAAATATTCTTTCTTAGTGTTTGGAGTACTTTTCTCCTTAGATTTCTCTTGTTTCTATTATGGTTCTTGTCGTATCATTGCTTGATAGTTCTTGTTCACTCTGGGTTTGAGTTTTTAGCCTTTCTCCCTTGCCTGGCCTTGTTTTGAATAATATACATGCCTTTTGTCTTGATCATCGCATATATACACTGGTTGTCTCACTGCAAGATGCGTATATATGCTTTGTTTTCTTGAATAGTCGTGTATTTTTACTTGACTGTTTGCTTGGTTTGATAGTTGTTGGGTGGGATTTGATGTTTTTTTAGTCTTCTTAGGTCTCTGTAGTGCCTGTTGAGTGCTTTTGGGATGACAGGAAACCCTATTTTGGTTGAATTTATGGGCCAAGTCTTTCTGACCATCTTTTCATTTTTTGTTGTCCTTGTACACTGGAATGAGTGTTTTTTTGCTTGGTATCCTACTTGAGTTATCTCTTTTTATACACAGTAGGGTTATATATCCAGTTGGTTTTCAGTCTATGCATTTTCAGTTTTGTTATATTGAAAATACAAAAAAAAATAGGCACTTTCAATTTCTTGGCATTTTTGTCTTTTGGAGTCTTTTTCATTAGCTTAGTGCATATCGTGAAAGATTGCATCTTACTTCAGAATTGCAGAGTTGAATTTGAAAATTGCATTGGTTTTTAGAAGCATATCATTCATTGAAAGTTAAAGTTATGACTTTGCATTATTTTCATATTTATTTTTCTTGCAGAGTCATAACACCATGGGTTTCACTACCATACCTTTTTGAGTAATCACGACCACTAAAATTAACACTATAATTTAAAATTGATTAGTCACAATTTTATTTTCTAGGGTGCACAAACTAGCCTAGGATTTAGTGCCTTGGAATAGGATTTTGTGAGTAAACTTCTCCAAGGAAATTAAATCAACATATGTGTATGAGTCAGGGAGTGGAGAAATACATTGTATAATTGGTAAGATCGGGAGGCCCCGCTCACACTGGGGTTAATCACGAGGTCACGCTAAGTCAGTTGAAGGGATATCCTGCTGATACCTTCCTAGCATCAGAGATATTTCTAGGGATCTATTCGTATCTGGGGATCTTGCTAGTGCCTTTAACTCCATGATAAGTGGTAATTTCAAGGTTTTGGGATTTGTTGCCCTGCCCATACAGTGGACCTAACTTACGACTACTCACTTGTGCATCGGTTATATAGTGGTTTATTATTTTCTTGACTTAGGTGTCTCATAGGTTACTTGCAGGGGTTATTCTGTAGGTACCCTGGGTCAAATAAGGGTTGGACAAAACACAACCTTTATGGAGGATTGCCTCTCTAGGGGGATCTAACCGACTGGTTGTTAAGCCCACGAGGGCCCTTATAACTGATTATGTTACCTTTGATCTTTAGTAGCAAGTCTCAGGCCCCTCTTGGGTGAGACATACCTTATTTAGGGAGGGAGGCCACTCAGCCACTTTACCCCATTTATATGCATATTGTTCGTTTGACGTTTGGTGTGCTCTTTGATTACTAGTTGGTCGTAGGATATTTTTCTTATCTTTAGAGTCTTGATTCATCGTGGAGTCAGACCAGCCTCCCTGTCAGTCCTGTATCTTGTTATAGTTACCACCATATTTCGAGTCTTTTCCTTTTAAAAGGCATAGAGTTATCAGGCATGGTACACACAAATCCCCTATTCAGACTTGTGATTCTACAAGGATGAGTATTGAACCTAGTCTTCAGAATACTGGGAGCCCTTCGACTCCCATACCTACTATAGTGAAGGGCACCCCTTCGACTCATGTAACCTCCATGGTTGTAGTTCCAGAGGAACCTATCATTACTATGGCCCGACCTATAGTGAATTCTCAAGCTACTGCTTAGAACCCTTTTTGGGGTCTTGGTCATTCACCAGGATACAATGTTCAATCCATCCCTACGGCTTCTAGTCCCTTTTCTTATGGTATTCCCAACTTTACTTCGTAGTTTTCGAACTCCATCCTAGTTTTTTGCCTTAATGCTAGCATTGGACTTGCGAGCACCCCACCTCCTTACACTACATTTTGGTTTGGTGGATCTCAAATCCCTGAAACAACTCCTAATATGGGAGGCTTTCATGCTTTCAACCTTGGGTCCAATCCTCCTACTTCTGGGTGGAATACTCAACCTGGCGAACAAGCTTCGGCTCAAGTTCTATCCTAAAACCCCACCTCCTCGGTGCATATTCCGACCAATACTTTTGGCATGACGAATCCACCTCTATCCTTCAGATTCCCACCTAGAGGAGGTTAGTTCATGCTTTGGAAAACCCCCAACCAGATCCAATCTACTTGGGGGGAATTTCTTTAACCCTCAACAGAACATTCTTGCTGGAATGATTCCCAACCAAACTTTTATGAATCATCCTGGAGGAGGACTTTATAATGCTAGATAGGGCCACAGTGCTTACCAGAATCCTGGATGGCCTGTAGTTCTTCAAGCACAATCTTTCTAGGGAGCTTGGGGCCAAATGTCGCAACCTTGCCTCCCTTTTTTGTCCACGCTTAATCTGCCAAACTTGTCTAAGTTAATAAATGGCCCCCCATCCCCACCAATCTTCCTTCAGACATCCCAAATCACGAGGGTAAGAATGGAGATGATCCAGGTGATCACGTCACTACCTTTCACCTTTGGTGCTCATTGAATTCCCTTAATGACTATTCTATTTGATTAATATTATTTCAATGCACCCTCATAGGAGTTGCTGCAAAATGGTATATTGAGCTAACTAGGGGGTCATATGGGACTTTTAGTCAGTTGGTGTTGGTTTTCCTCAACCACTTCTAGTTTCCCATTCGTTATGATGATGGCCTAGAACTGTTGTCTACTTTACGCCAGGATAGCACCACTCATATCTCGAACCATATCCAGGAGTCGTGTAGACAAAGAGGTTGATTAAGACCCCTATACCCCTGACCTTTATTTTAGAATGGTTCGTTAAGTCTTTGCATGCTCCTATCTCGAAGGACATTGCTAATTTCGGTTTTACCACTGAGGAAGAGGCAATATTTAGAGCCTAATAGTTAGAATTGATATATGCTTAGTCTAGGATGTTATACCACCTTCTTTAGGATGCATCGCGATCGACTTACGACCCTAGAAAAAAATTCGGACCTCATGCCGATGGCATTGTAGGTGTTGCCAATGTAAATTTCGTAGACTCGGTGACAAGCCATATGAAATATTTGTCTCTTAACCCATCTGCAGGAGGGCCAGTTTCATCTATGTCTTCCAACCCCACTCAGTCGACAGATGTACATTCTGTGTAATCGTCGGCCAACCCAAATGGTAACCAACAACCAGGAGGGAATAAGAAGAAAGGATGTAATACTCGTAAGGGTGGGAAAAATGGTAATAAAACCAAGGACAATGGTAATAATGAAAAGACGAATGATAATGCTAGAGAAGGCAAACGAGAAAGTTGTAAGGTGAAGTTTCCCTATAAGATTTGCACAGATGATCACCTTACCCATTTATGCCCCAAATTTGTAGAAGTTGCGAGGCTATTATCTCTACCACCTGTCGTGCTGACGAATCCATTCCCACATAATAAACACCTAGCCTCGAGCTCCTCAAACGCTGAAAATGCAGCTTGTGGGAGTCAAAACCCATCATCGCAAGATGTTGACCATTTATGTATCAATATGGTTGATGCAAAAGTTCATGTAGCCACTCGATATCGATATTATAGCTCTTCAAAAGCTATTTCTGGTATAGAAACTCCTCCTGGAGATGAATTTACAGAATGAGAAACCAGAGCCACCACCTCATATTCCAAAAGGAGTACTCAAGCGTTCTACCCACAATCCAAATTCTAGAGCCTCCCAAAATTACTCTACTATTCAGGATCTGGGTCAAACCCCTTGTGCGATGTTGTCTTTGGAGGTACTCCATACGTGTCCCTCACAAAGGAATGTCTTACTCTCTAGTTTAGGAGCTCTAAAACCCAGTGGCTCAAAATTTATCAAGTTTGACATCACAAATGTGAAGCCTCACTTGCCTTACCATGTGACTTTCCAAATCCACATGGAGTACTCAAAATATACCATCAAATGTGTGGTTGTTGATGAAGGCACTACTACATGTGTGATGTCCCTGGTCTGTTGGAAAGATCTCACTTCTCCAACTCTTTCCAAGTCATCGAACATGTTGACTAATTTTCATGGCCATTCCTTTCGCCCTCACGATATTCTCCTTGCCTTTTTGGTCCAGTTAGGTGGGAAGACAATAGAGGTGGAAGTAGAGGTAGTTGATGCAGCTCTTGATTATAACTTATTGCTAGGATGTAATTAGACTTATGCCATGATTGTTGTAGTATCGTTCGTCTTCTGTACTCTTTATTTTCCTCATGAAGGGAAGATTGTGACAATCAATCAATTATCCTTTGCGTGCTCTAGTCCTAATGCATCTATTGGACCGTCGATCCCTATGATCAACAATTCACATCCAACAACTGAGAATATCGGTGTCTGAATTTATTATTCCCTTATGGGTACTTTCAAATTCACAACATCAAATCACCATGTTTACACCATGTCCAGTAGGCCTGTTTTGATAGGGAGGTCCATTCCTTTCCGCACTTCTTATTTTAGTGATCCTTGGACCCTACCTTCCTCGACTGCGTCTTGTGAGGGTCAGCCACATACTAGCATTATATCACCAACCTCTGTTATTCATGTTGGAGATGGGTTGACAACCTCTGCTAGTCATGTTAAAGACCAACAACCAATCGTTGAAGTCATACTGGGGGCACAGGTCTAGTCATTGGTAGTCACACTCAACATACATCACCAAACTCTGTTATTCATGTTGGGGATTCATCACCAACCTCTGCCAGTCATGTTGGGGATTTTCTACTAGCCTTTGCAAGTCATCATGGGAACATGTCACCAGCCACTACAAGTCATGCTGGGGGAATTCATACGATTGAGAATCCTAGACATGTAGGATGTAAGCCCAAGTTCCTTTGTAGGATTTTCAAAGGGGATCAACTTACTCATTTGTGCCTTGGTACTTTTGTGGTACAAGAAGCATGGTCCTTTCCTGGGGGCCCTTTTGGTTCTAAGTCGTCATTGGCTTCACAACCTTATTTGGTTGATACAACAGTCATGTCGATGCAATCTTTGGCTAACACTCCTCTTCCTTTAGGGGATGATGCTTCCCTTGACCTTGTTGTCTCACGTCTTGTTCAACCAACGATCCTGTCGATGAAATCTTAGACCAAAACCACTCCTATTTTTGGGGGTGATGCATCTCTTGACCTTGTTGTCTCATATACTATTCAACCAACAGTTGAAGAAGTGGTCATGCCGATGAAATATTCGGTCGATCCCACTCTTCTCTTGGAGAGTGACAAGCCTAACGAAGTGACATTGTTGATGAAATATTCGGTTAATCCCACTCTTATTTTGGAGGGTGATGATTCCCTTGACCATGTCCTTATCATTTCTAGGTATGTACCTTATTCACTAGTGAGAATTCCACTCTCTTTGTGTATGCTCCCTCCAAGTCCTAGGGTGGTTTCCTTTGATTGGAATGATCTTGTACAGCCTCAAATTCCTTCTTGTACACCCTTCCATATAAGGGGCATTCTTTGATATATTGTAGATAAGATAACCTCTACAAGTATTTTATCCTCCTCGAATTGGAAATCCTTGGGTTTTCCCAAGCTTGTGTCAGCTATTCGTAAGATATTAAAATTCCATAAAAGTCTGGCACGAGAGCCTTGGCCTCCCCTGTGACTTGCCACCTAGACTCTCCCAAACGAGTCTAAGTTAATCTCTTTTCTGACTCGTTAAAAAAGTGAAAAGATTTCCGAGTGATTTTTCCCTTTCACGCTCGTTAAACTGGACTTGAAAGGACGTGATTCTTATTTAATCTCTTTGTTGACTCATTTTCAAAAAGTGAAAAGATGGCTGAGTGAACTTGTCTCTTTCACACTCGTAAATTGGATTTGAAAAGACGTCTATTTGGCACAATTTTACCCCTTTTTCACACCAAGTAGACTTAAAGACACAAAAAGGACATTTTTTGGCATTAAGTTGTGATTGCATATCATGCCCTTGCTTGCAGTTTTGATCCTATAGTTGGTTCTTGCTTTGTGTTATAAACAATTTTCCTCAACAATTTTGCATCCTCAACCAAGCAGAGCCTTGTTTATATCCTTCAAAATTTGACACCCTATACCTAGGAGGCAACATTCCCCTGAGTGTCCATCTCCCGCATGCATTTCATTGCATTGAGAATAGGTACGTTCAACTATTGGAACTAGTTTTTCTTACTTGTGACACTCATTTCCTCCTCTATATCATAGAATTCATTTGTCTATGAAAAAACAAAAAAAGATGGGTATGAAGGGACTATTATCTTATGTTGGCAGCATTCGTGTCACCTTTGAATAGAGCACAAAGTTATTGAGTCCATTCATCATCATAATTTTGGGATTATCATGGCCTTAGGAAGCTGAGCTCGTTACAAAGTCTTCTCTATCGACTGGTTACTCTTCCAATCCCTATAGAGAATTTCATTGATGCCTCCTTCATCTCATGGTTTCATCATTGGAATATGCTTCCGAAGTCCTCCATATGTCTCATGCTCTTGTTCAAAGGAAGTATTTCAACCTATGTTGGCCACTCCTCAGAACTCTTGACTTTTACTATTGGCCATACCCTTAGTTTGTCTCATAATCACATGATACTGTAAGTACTATCATGCACCCTGGACCTACTTTCATAATTGGTAGGTAAACTTGAACCCAATAGTCAACATTTCATCATTGGTCGTTGATGGGTGGTTTCCCTTGTCTTCGACGACAAGACATCTAATCACACATTGGGATTTGTGTAGTGTATTGGATTCCATTAGCCTTATTGGTGGTTTCCTCGCCTTTGTCAATAGTTTTCATGATTGGCTTCTATTCAGAGGGTATTTTTTTTGTATTGGTTGCACTTGGCACACAAGAAAGACGCATAGGGTCGTTGGTTCATGAACATGTTCTTCATCCGATTTCCACCAAATCATGAAGCTCATGCTTTGTACCTCATGCTGACTGATGAGAGATGCCTTAATGCTCTCCTTTCAATGGGTCTCTTTCCATCGAATTCAACTCACTTATTCTAGAAACGAGACCTAGAGTCTTATGAGTACCTTGAGGCTTGCAGTCATCAGTGGCAGGCTCTCTTGCCTTTGACAGTTGGGAATACATCAATGTCTCCCAATCGATGGATTATTTAGGTGTTCAACACCGACTCCTCTATTCACACTTGTAAGAATGTACTCAGTGCCTTGATACCTACTTTCATTATCGATAGGTTGTCTCGTGTTTGTTAACATTATACCTCAATGATCGGTAATCAAACGACGTCTCATTGTGTTTGACCTCAACTCCTTTATTCACATGATGTAGACATGCACCCTTGGCAGATTGTGTAGAAGACTTGAAGACATCATTATGTGGTCATAGCCTTCCTAAGTTGTTGCTTCCTTTTCATTGGACCAGTACCTATATGACTTCAGTGATCATGGGAGATCAGATTGTACTCCGTGGTGTACAAATATCTTCAGATTGGTTTTTGAGACTAGTTCTACTAGGTCTTGTTTGTGACTATGACAACTATTGGCATGTAACCTCATTTGTATTTTCCTATTCATGGCCATGGACACTTGTTTGGTATATGTTTCATATGGATTTGTAGTGTAATTTTATTGGCAGCGATGTATGCAAAGTCAGTGCAAAATGTAATGAGCAACGAGTTCGTGCAGCTGGTCCCCTACCACTCTACTTTTGGGTTATTTATAATGTATTTAGGCCATCGCATATACTCCTATGACCTCACACATTAGGGGCCATATGTTATAGCAATATTTTCCTCACCCTATGCAATCTTGCACAGAGGGCCTTATTCCATTTCCCTATGTAGACTTATCTTCTGTAATATCCCTTGGTTGAACCCCAACTATAAATGTAATAATGTACTTAAGATGGTGAGTTGTTTTATATATTTTTGGAATGTGTCTTCCATGGTGTAGTGCGGGCATGTATTGTGCAATAAAATGATGAAATGGGCACATTATCGGATACTGTGCGAAACAACTTAAGTGTGCGTGATATTGAGGCTAGGGAGCCTTTGTGTATATGTTGTGTTTTATAAGCTGGTGAGCCAGTTCTTATAATCTAGGATGCTTATGTTTTTATTAGGCCGGAGAGCCTAGATGTTAAAGGCCAGTGCACCTATTTTTGTATATGTCTCATAATAAATATAAAATGCATCGATGCATGTAGACTGACCACAATAAAAGAGAAGGGGGACTAAACTCCACTGGTTAGCGAAAGGAAGGGGCTAAAAGTTAAGGAAAGGACTAAGCTAGAGAGGTTAATCCAAAAAGGAATATCATATTAATATTTATTAAAGTATAAAGTATGGATAAGTATTTTATCCTAAGTTCCAAAGTTGGGAACAAGTGGGCCAAAGTAGCTCCTAACATGACAAGTGTCAAGTTGGGGATATGCATACATATGGTTGGGACTTAGTTCATTTAGATCATATTTTCCATCAAGGAGACCATTCATTCCTTCCATCATTCATCCATGATTCCATGACCATTTTTCACTCATGCAACCAGTTATCCTCCATACTTTCTGTCATTATACCTGAGCTTGTATCCATAGCCATACTTGTTTGTGTAGCTGGTTAGCTAGGGAGATGAACTGAAGAAGTGGGTTGTCAGGCCCGTAGGATACTGAAGAAGCAAGTTGTCAGGCCCGTGGGATATTGTAGAGGCAGGTTGTCAGGCCCGTGAGCAATTTCTCTATGGGTGAGAGAATTGTTGGGAATTGATTTCCTGAAGGTGTTAAACTGCAGCTACAGTTCTTTGAGACTTCCTGTCTGGCCTGTTGTTGAAGCCCTGGAAGGGAAGTGGGGAAACCGAAGGACTATTGAGCAGAGAAGGGGCACACTTCCTAGGGTGGGACAGGCATGTGGGCAATGAGAGACTATAGGCTGTTAGTTTGAGTAGGCACCTATGGCGAAGTCTTTCCTATCTTCCATGAGCCATTAGATTGGTTAGGAACCCTTTACCTGGGTGGAGTTTAGTCCCAGATTGGGGGTGACTTGATATTGAGAGTGATGAATAGTGTGGTCTAAGGATGGGAGGTTCATGGAAGGTCTGCACACAGTTGGTGATATTCTTACCAAGATAAGTGTCAACTGTGTGATAAATTTACATGTTGCATTATTATTTCCATGTTTATTTTTATGGATTTATCTGTGTATAATTTATAATTATGTTTATATTTATGGGTATTGCCCGCATATGCTGCGTGTATATGTTTAATGTTATTTCAATACGAATCCATGCATTTATAGATGTAACTGTATGTTTACATTTTATATATATGTTTTTGTAAGAGTTCTATGTGTATATGTTTTAATTGTGTGCAGTTTGAAAAATGTATGTGGCATAGCTCAGTTAGATGTTGGGTATGTTATAGTATGTTCCACAAAGAGAATAAAAGAGTTATCTGGTGTAGCATGGCCTGGCCTGGGTGGTCGGGGACATTACAAAATCATATCAGAGCTAAGTAAAACATCTGAGTAGTGGCATTTCCTGGCCTGTGGATGGTCGAGGATGCTACATCTTCCCTATTGATAAAATCCAGAGACAAAAATTAATATTTTTCCACATATATTCATCTTGCACACTATACAACAAGCGTATACGCAAGCTGCTCCACTACAACCCGCATACATCAGGATTTTTGCTAGAAAATGAAAATTAAATGTCGGGTTTCCATGTCACGACAGGAGATCTATGATCCTTGGCCTTCCATATACTGGAAATGTTCTGACTCATCCCTTCAGTTCCATTTTGAAGGCTATAAATGGGCCAATTCTGAGGTATGGAAAAGGAGAAGAATTCAAATTTGAGAGAAAAGTTACTTTGAAGAAATTGTTACTTCATATTGAGTCTGCATCCCTTTGTCCTTTAAGTCTAAACACAATGTTCAGCCCCAAATCTCTTCCCTTATTGATGGAGAACCCCATTGTATCCCTTCTATGAGCTTGCCTTTGGTGGAGGATTTAAGTGGTGGAGGCCCTACTGGAAGGAACTTATTTTCTCCATTCTGAACTGTGCCAACACAAAATTCTGTAATATTTTCACTTATGCTAATCATTTATTAATATCAATACTTCTTTCCCATCCAATTGATATCTTGCAAATATATGAGTTATTATCCATGGGTGTATTTGTTATGTTTATTAATGGATTATGATATCTAATGTGATAACCTTTTATATTACCACCATATGATTTCTTTTCTTATTTGGTGAGAACTAGTTGCAGATATATAGCTTTGGGTTCGAGTGCTCAATGGTGGAATTCATCGAACATATGGATGAGGTAGGCCTCTTTATTATCTCGCTTGCATATTGTTTTATACAACATATGCTTGGGATACAATTTATTTTTGCAGTCATTTCCATCTGTTGTGGTTTAACCTATCCATAGAGATATTTTCCTCATAACAACTGATGATAAACTCGATGCATACCATGCCTCACCTTGTACTTGGCTTCGATTTTATCCAACTGTTCTTCTATCGCCTGATGAATCAACTGTATTTGTTCAATGAACTTTGTAGCCCTGTCCACATCATTGTGTCCTTCTACTGCAATTTCTTTCGCAAAGAAAAAATCCAAAGGAGATTTTTGCAAGTACCCCAAACATGTTTCAAATGGAGATCTCTGAGTAGAAGAATTCTTGGCTTGATTATACGCATACTGCACATAACACAAATGTTGATCCCAAAGATTAGGATGTTTGTTGCAATATGCCCGAAGTAGATGCACTACTATTCTGTTCACCACCTCTGTCTTCTCGTCCATATATGGATGAAATGATATTCTCTTTTTTATCCTAGTGTCCATAAGTTCCCACAAGCTTGACCAAAATTTCCCCATGAACTTGGAGTCTCAATTAGATACAATAGAAGTAGGTAACCCAAAATGAACCCAGACATTTTCAAAGAATATTTGAGTTGTTTGTTCAGTTGTGACTTGCTTTTTACAAGGAATTAGAAAACACATATTGTTGAACCTATCCACAACTACATACAAGTAATCCTGACTTTTACTAGACATAGGCAATCTCCCCACAAAATCCATAGATACACTTTCCCATGGTCTAGAAGGAATAGGAAGTGGAGTGTACAATCCTAGATTTTTGTTACTTGGTTTTCTTATTGCACACATAGTACATCATTTTACATACTTAGACACATTTTCATGCATTCGAGGCCAATAACAAAATCTTTGTAACTGAGCAATTGTTTTGTCTACACCAAAATTTCCATGAAGTATGTGCCTCCCTGATTACATTGACTCTTTCACTTTATGGAATACATAATTTTCCCAAATGATACAAAAGTTTGTCTTTAATATGATAATTCAATTCTTCTGCTCTCTTACCATGACTTAAAGTTGCATAGACTTCTTTAAAATATTTTTCCTCAACATATTGTTCAATGTAACCTTCATGAGTAATTTAATTATTCTTAAGTATTGTAGCAATTGTACTAGGAGGTCTTGATAACATATAGACAACTTTATTATGAATGCCCTTTTTATATCTGATAACCAAATGACATTGGTGCAAAAACCCCATCCATCTAAAATGCCTTGATTTTTGTAGCTTAGTTTGTGATTGTAGATACTGTAATGGTTGATGATCAATATGTATTATTGTTTCTTTTCCCATTAAGTAATGTTTCCACTTTTTAACACTTTTTACTAAAGCATACAATTATTTATCATAGGCTGGATAGTTAATTATTGTTGTAGTGAAGGTCTTGGAATGATAGCATATGGGATTTTAGTGCTACATCAGCACTGCCCCCATGGCATAGTCACTTGCATCGGTTTCAATTTCAAAAGACTGTCGGAGATATGGAAATGTCAAAACAAGAGTTGTACTAATCTTCACTTTCAAATTATTGAAATCCTTTTCTTGTCTTCCTCCCCACTGGAATCCCCTTTTCACACTTGTCCATGCATGTAAAGGTGCTACTATTAGAGAGAAGTTTGCAATAAACTTCCTCCAATACTGTGTTTCCCCCATGAAGCTTCTTACTTCAGTTACATTTGTAGGATTTGGCCAATTTACAATGAACTCAACTTTAGAGCAGTCAATCTTAAGCTCTCCACCCCCTACAATGTAACCCAAATATACAAGAGATGTTTTTCCAAATTCACATTTTGACAACTTTACAAAAAGTTTCTCTGTCTGCAACACTAAAAGTATCTGCCTAACGTGTTGGAAATGCTCTTCCTTGGTCCTACTAAAAATAATAATATCATCTAAGTAGACTATTACAAAATCATCAATGGATGGCCTGAACACATCGTTCATTACACGCATAAAATTACAAGGTGCATTAGTAAGCCCAAATGGCATCACTAACCATTCAAATAATCCTTGTTTTGTTTTAAAAGCAGTTTTCCATATATCCTGTTCAAGAAATCTGATTTGATGGTAACCACTTCTTAATTCTAACTTAGTAAAATAAACCACATGTTTCAATTGATTTAATAAATCATCAATGTGAGGCAAAGGGTAACATTTTTTCACCATGATCTTGTTCAAGGCTCGAAAGTCCACAGACATGCGCCATGTGCCATATTTCTTTGGCACCAGGATGATAGGTGAACCACATGGAGAAGCACTTGGTCTGATGACCCCTTGTTCAACCAGCTCTTGTACCCATGTCTTTATCTCTTAATTTTCCAAAACTGATAACCTATACATTCCAATGTTAGGAAGAGGAGCATCCTACTGCAACTGTATCTCATGTTCAACTTGTCTCTTTGGTGGTAATCCTTTTGGGACTTGAAACATATCATCATAGTCAGAAACAATTCTAACTAATTCATCTTTCAAATTTGTATCGCACTATTTGAAAGTATCAATTCTGACAGTGTCTTTAGCTTTTACAACCATTAGTAAATATCTCTTACTAACATTTACAATTCTCTTCATTTTCCCTGAGTTGATTAGTGATAGATTCAATTTCTTCTGATGAGCTCTTACAACATATTCGTTTCCATATTTACTTAATTGATACTTATTGTATTCATAATAGAATATTGTTTTTTTATCATACAGATATGGACTCCCAAGTACAATACCACATATATCTAGTGGAACCACATCTAACTCAACCTCATCTATAAATTGTGAATTGATTGCAAACTTTAGGATGCATTGTATATTCACTTGCAACTGATTATCATTATGAATCCATCCTAAAGGATATGGTTTCTTATGAGGTTTACTGATTAATCCCAACTTTTTAACAATTGTCTTTGATATCAAATTTACTTGTGAGCCACTCTCAAATAGAGTATCAATTTTTGTATGTTTGGAAATTACTCTTATGTGAAAAAGTTATGTTTGTTTGATCTCATCAACTTCATTATCAACTTTTAAAGACTGAACGGAATAACTTGTACTAGCTTTATAATTTTTACCTTGACTGTGACCTTGGTCTCATCTCTCGAATCAGACCCCAAATCTGTTTGAGTTGTTGCAGTAGTCTTTGTCTTCCCTTTATTCCTGAAATTTGTTGTTTCAATTATGGGTGAAGGATCCAACAACGATCTTCACTATGGCCTTATTTCTTACAATGAGTGCATGTAGGTTTTTCCTTCTTCACTGTATTATTTTTCTTCCCTTTGAAATTTTCTTTACCCTTGCCTTTGAATTTTCCTTCAGTAGGTTTAAATGGTTTTACAAAATCAACATTTACATTCTTTCCTCTAGATTCAAGATGAGTCCTTACAGACACACCTCATCTAAACTAGTTGGATTAAACATAAGAATGGTATTTCGTAAATAACTATGCAAAACACCTATATACTTAAGCAATGTCTCTTGAGTATCCAATGGTATTCCCAACAATAAGATCTTTTTCGAAACTCCTGTGTATAACTTTGAACATCTTGTCCTTTTAATTGTCTAAAGTTTTTCCATGAAATAATAGCTTGTTGCATGTAAGCTAGAGGATAAAATTGATTTCGTAAAGAAGATGTAAAATAAATCCATGAAGAGAGAGTCTTACCAAAATTTTAAAGATCTTGTTTAGTCCTGCTTTCCCACCACACAAAGGTGGTTCCTCCCATCTTGAGACTAGAAAGATGGATCATAGTCTCCTCATCTATGATTTTTTGTATCCTTTCATACACTTCAATTTGTCTTATCCAATTATCTAACTTTTCTGCATTTAGTTCTCCATTATACAAAGGAAACTCAAATATAAAATAAAGCTTTAACAAAGGCATGTTAGACTTATGCTTATGTGTTTGTTTTTGTATGGTAGATGTTGTAGAATGAGAACTAGCATTTGAAGTAGAACTTGAAGAAGAAGGAGAAGATGGTGGTGAAGGTGGTGAAGGAGCAGGCTTTGAATATTTTCCTTTCCCTTCACTTTTTCCCTTCATGAAAATTTCTCCTAGAACAAGTTTCTTTCTCTCCAAAAAATCATCATATAACACTTTGAATATTTCTGACATGAAGAAAAATGCTTCTTCGAACTTGTTGGCTCATAGAGAAGTTTCTCCTTCTGAAGCCATTCTTTTCTTCCTCAAAAATCATTCTATCTCATAAATGAATTTGGCCAATGATCCTCCTCCTCTCCGATATTTGGATCTTGTGAGCATCTAATCCTTCACTTGTTAAACCTTCCAAAACAACCAAAAGATCTGATACCAAAATACTTGATCCAAAAAATGGAAGGAATTAATAACAAATTGACATTAACCAAATTCTCATGAATGATTAAAGAGTTTAGCCATCATAGACCATGCTTCAAATTAGAGAATATAAAAAAAATAAGAAAGATAAATAGACAACAAGAACTTGTTAACGGAGTTCACCAATGTGTGGCTACGTCTTCAGGCTTGCTTCCAAGTGGAGGACCTATTTATTGATCTTTAAATGCTCAAGTTATCTTTACAATGTATTTTTCTATTACAAACATGCTTATGATTTGTTGTACAAGACCTCCTTGTGAAAATGCACACATGCCTCAATAATATCCTCTCAAAACATAACTAAATGCCCCTCAAAACATGAGAAATGGGCCATTAAATCAAACTCTTATTTACATTCCCTGCATACAAAGTACCCTCTCAAGCTTAATCAGCCCATTTTATATAGTTTTTAGTCTTAGTTGGAGAAGCCCAACTTCCCACAAATATCTGGCCTCTTTTTGGGATCAAATTCCCCTCCAAATGGCTAAGAAATCCCCAAAAACACCCAATCTGGGCCAAAACTATAGTAAAAAAACCACTTTGTAACAAAAAGATCAAACTTGGCCCCTCTGGCATGGGTGCACGGTCCTAAAACATAGTCATATGGCATAATACGACCACGCGCCAACCCCCTAGGGCTATGCGTTGGCCCTTAACCCGCAAGCTCCGGTCACATGTCAACATGCAATGGGACCGAGTCCTGAACGGTGCACCTAGCCTATGGTCTTTACCCCTGAGTCACATGGTATAGGTTCTCGTCGATGGTTAGGCCTGTATCTCGTGCCGCCCCCACCTGTCGAGCTGAATCATATGTTGAATGGAGTGTATCACGGGTATATCCTTGGGCTGTATGGAGTAACACATGTAACCGCAGGCTAGGGATAGGCCCCAACTCCCTTCTACCTCTGCCCATACCTTAGCCACACTTTAACTAATATAATGTGGCCTTGTTATAACAAGTCACATAGTGGCAGGCTGGAAACCAGCCTACCCAAAGTGCTCCCCATGCCAAAGTTCACATGATCGATTCCAATGAATCTCAACACTTTTACCCAACCAACAAACGATGGGGTGCCATGTGGCAGCCCATGTCTGAGCCACGTGGCACCGTTTAACTTGCATGTGAATGGGGCACTTGTCAAATTCCAAATGGTCCACGTCTGCTACACCTGCCTAGTCATCATACCCATCCTCTACCACATCAACTTCCAAGTTTCACGATACCACATCAACATGATGTCATGATGACATCAACATTGACTTTTTTACTGTTAACTGTTGACTTTTTACCTATTTGGGAAATCGATTAGAGTGCGATAACTTTCGCATACGGTGTCCATTTGAGGAATTAAATATATGGCCGAAATCAGCGTGACGATCCGGTTGAAATGGAATTGGTTTCATCTGATTCTAAGAACTTTCATTTTGAGTATTTTTTGGACCTGAGTATCCTCCTAGATCACTTCTCCACCTCAAACTTTTCATTCGAACAACTTTGACCAAATCCGGCCAAATCGGCCAAGTAAGCCTTCATCGCTTACCTCCAGGCCCATTTACAATGCAGTTGACCAAGCCTTTTATAGGCTTCATTACATGCAATCTATGGATACAATACCGTAGGATACCAAAAATACATGGACCCTAAAAACCACCTGCTTTGACCTAAAAAACTAGATTTAACTCATTAACTCTTTCACCGAGTCAAGGTTAACACAACATACATGAACCCCCCACATATTCAATCTACCTAAATATACATCTAGAATTTTCATAGGTTACCTAATAAACTAGGTGTATGCATGCATATCTAGGTCTTACAGACATATGCCCATTTACATGCAATCAATAATTTTTACAACTCCAAAGTAAAAACACCTTTTATTTTTATTATTTCACTGTGACTCAACAATCACCGCCCTGCACCTTCTATACGAACACAGGTGGTGAGACACAACAGATAAACAAAACTTCATCAACCATACGTGTAGCTTAATTTGCTTCTATTGTGGAGTCCTCTTTGGATGCTTGTTGTCTTTTCCAACAAACCTTCTTAAGATGCCCAGATTTTCCACAAAACCAACATTTTTCCTTACCCTTATTGTATTTTGACTTAGAACTAGATGTACCTTTCTGATCTTTCCCTCCTTTTGTAGATCTACCTCTAACCAACATTGCTTCTGTTGTTCAGTTTTCTTTACTAGATGTTTTCCTTATCTCCTCGGACAACAAAGCCCCCAAAACAGTGTCATAATCAATGGCATATGTTGTGTTAAACCACACAGTTGTGACCAGATGATCCCAAGACTTAGGCAACGAACACAGTAGCGTAACCGCCTTGTCTTCATCTTCGAACTTTACTTCCATATTAGTTAATTGACAAATCAGAGTATTGACGACATTCAAGTGATCAGTAATTTTTGTACCTTCTTTCATCCGCAAGCTGTACAACTCCCTCTTCAAGAAGATTATGTTTGACAAGTTCTTTTTCATATACAAACTCTCCATTTTTGTCCACAAACGTGTTGTTGTCTCCTCTTCAACGATGTTAAACAATACCTCATCTGCCAGACACAAATGAATATTACTAAGGGCTCTTGCATCCAGATCCTCCCAATCCTCTTCTATCATGCTTGTCGATTTCTTTGTCTTTCTAGCCAATGCCTTTTGCAATCCTTGTTGCATAAGAAGATCCCGCATCTTGAGCTTCCATAGCGCAAAGTTATTCTTACCGCTAAATTTCTCCACCTCAAACTTAGAACTCTGCACTTTCGCCATTACCAGAAGAACTCTAGAAACCACTGCTTATAAAACTGAGCCTTTTATAATAAAGAAACAATAATAGGATATAGATGGAAAAATATTTAATCCAAAAAATATATATAATATATTTAAAAACCTTCTTAAAAAAGTCCACTTCTTAAACAAAGGTATCCACTTTTTTTTTTAATAAAAGTTTTGCCCCTTTATCATCCAACCTCACCTTATTTACCACTCCACTTTATCACAATATTGTCACGACATTTGATTCCTTAAAATAAAGGTTCAACCATGTCATGCTTTGAATAAGACAAAATAAAAACCCTTTCAATCTTTAGTTTATACTTTAAACCAAAAGACAAAACCCTTTCATGGCATGCAAATAAACTTTAAACCATGCAAAAAAATTATTTTGAAGATTGACACTCCTGGGAGTGTTGAAAGGGAGCGCGGGTTTGAGATCAGCGCTCCTTTACTATGGATGGGTGAGCGTCGATATGCTGGGGCTCAGTGGTGCTGGAATCGGGCGCGTTGTTTTTAGAAAAATTTTGGTTTCTTAAGTGTGAGAGCATCAGCATGCCTCTAAGACTTCTTAGGGATCACTAATGACCTTAGAATTCTTGTGCTCATCGAAGACCTGCATGCAATTCACCTTGGTTCACCTGTAACACCTTCTCAACTTTCCCCGATACCACTTGTTGGGAAGTGGAAGCAAAACATAGCATAAAACCATAGCATAAACGAGCAAGATAAAACACCCATGAAACCAAGAACAACAAACACACAATTTGACACAGTGATTTATGTGGAAACCCAAATCGGTAAAAAACCACAGGCAATGATTATCGGCCTTCTTCTTATTCAAGGGAGAATTACAATAGCCAACCTAGGCATAGAACCATTCTCTCCTCACACAATGTACTCTCTTGCACTCGCATTGTCCTCTACCTTTATGGGTATGCTTGTATATATAACATCTATCACTCAGTTACACAGACTGATCATGAATAGACCACATAGTTACACAAATAGTTCATAAATATTTTTCATGCATGCACATGTGCATGTGCATGTGCATGTTACCGCATGGGAAAATTCGTTGGCATGTTTCCAGCAAGTTATTGAATTGAACTGAGTAGGAGAGGAAGAAAAATACTAATTCAAATTGGAGTAGATGTGGGTGCTTACCAGCCTAGTCTTTTTAACCTTCTAAGTCATCAAAATTTTAGTGATCGTGGAATTATTCTCTTAATGCTTTCCAAGAATTTAAATAACATTTTAAATAAATCCAAGTAATCACTTGCTTTTCTTAGGGTCCGGATAGACCAATTTTGTTCTAATTAGCCATTAACCATCATCATCATAATCATTATCTCCAAATTTCTTGACAATTAAGTTAATATCATTTCAACCCAACAATATTCCATATTCACATGACACCAACTAATCAATTTCAACCCAACAATATTCCACACTCACATAACATCAAATATGTAGGAAGTGATCACGCCCATGATAATAATAATAATAAGCTATTGGTCTATCATACCTCCTTGTTTGTGGGACAAGGGACCCCTCCACCCAACGATTTGACTAGTAAAGTCTACAGAGGTATACATACCCTACCCCCCTCTAGATTTGAACTCGTGACCTCTTAGGAGGAAACACATGTTCTTAACCATTAGGCCCACTCGTAATTTTAAATTGTATTTTAAGATAAAAATAATTTCAACCTATATCAACAATTTTGTCACATCTTCGTTGTGTTCCTAGCCAAATCTTGTGATCGTGCATCTCTTGAGTCATGCAACACCGTAACATTTCTTGCTTGGATGCTTGGCAACACCAAGGTTACTTCGTCCGGACTATCCCTCTTCTCCTAGAGCATACCCATACTTCGTTCTAGGCTACAGGTGAGTTACATTCCTACTCTAATGAAACTATTATATACTTAGACATTTGTTAACTACTTTAACACTTAGTAATATAGAAGCATACATCCATGAGAAACCAAGAGAACTATGGAAAAAATGAAAGAAAAAAATAGATATAGTGCGACAACAAAAATCATTCCTAATACCAAACTAAGTCTTTGTTATTGTGAAATAGTTACAACATGAGCACTATTGACTCAATTTACAATAAGGTAGATTCAAATGACTCACTTCACCTCACTAAGGAACTCATATAAATATCATCACCAAGACTCTTCGTCGCAACTATTTTTTGCAACCACCTCTGGTGCACCTCAGACGTGCCTCCAACAACAAATTTGTTGTCTCTTTTTTTCTGTAGACTATGCCTCTTCATTTCTACAGACTTCATAGATTTAGGTTCTTCCTCACACATACCTCCAACAGACCTGCATTTCCAGACTTCACCAAAATATGTTGGAAAATTGATTGTCAGTGATGTCAATGTTGGAGGAAGTATAGAAGCCTCTATATGTATTGGGTATAATTGAAGAAGTCTCCAAAGTGGTCCCCTTATGGCATAGATTTAAGCATGGCCCTTATGGGAATATGCTTTGAATAAGTCTACAAAAAACCCAGAGGTGTGGTCATGAGGCCTAAATTTGACTAAGGAAAATGAGATTGAAGAATACTTCAAGTGTATACAAAACCCTCATAGATTGATAGTCCTCATCATGCTGTTTCTAATGGTAGGTGGTACACCACGTATATCCTCACAGTTGAGGAGTTATGAGGTCATGAAGTTGGAAGACTTGAATTACAATTATAACAATAAAGTGCAGGTCAACCCTAAAGTGAGGAATATAAGTCACTTGGAAAAGTATAAATACACCTCAAGAAGCATCTCATATTTACACACAAGTTCAATGCTTATCTGTCTTTCAAGTGATGTTTTGGTCAATATTTTGTAGCATATATAAGGAAGCGAATATGAGGAAGAAGGGAGTGCAAAAGTCTCAAAGTTGCAGAGAGGGAAGGGTTTCAGGAAACCCTAGTTTAGTTGACCCTCGCGGGTCAGGCTACTAGTGTCCTATGAGGTACCCCTATGGGTTTTTAGAGTCTGTCATGTGAGGCCTCATATGATATCTAGCATTTTTCTAGTGAGGCTAAGCCATATTTTTTGAAGGATTCTTGGTTCAGGTTGCAGCAAGGTATGATGGCACAACAAAGTTTCTACATGATCTGAGTTGGTATATATCAGTTATTTCTTCATGAGTAAAGGTATGTCATTTATGTGATTTTTTTAGGATTGTATCATAGATGGTATGGCACATTCTTAAGGAATGACTTGGATGACATTTTGGAATATGGTTGCATATGGTTGAGGTCCATGTTTTGCTGATATTGATACATGCTTGAGACATATCATTGGTACTTAGTTTATGGATGTTATGATTCATTGTTAGAGTCACATCTTTGTGATATTGGCATATATTGAGATATATGCTTGGTATATGATATTGATGGTTATGGTGCATACTTGACGAATATTTTTGATATATTGGCACATCTTGGATACTTGGCATATGATATGGTATAGGTTCTGGTACATGATTTATATACTTGGTATGGTGATAGTTTTGGTATCCATGTGAGTGGATCTGGTTATAGTTGGTTGATGATGTTATATCAGTGACAGTGACAGTGATAGTGACAGGGAAAGTTACAGGGTAGATGATAGGTTAATCATCAAGTACATGTTGATGTGACATAGTGACAGTGATTGGTTGATGTGACATTTACAGGACAGTGACGGTGGAAATTACAAGTTGATCAATGGTAGTGATAGTGAGTCTACATTTATTTTTTAGGGTGGTAGGATGGGGCAAGGAAAGGGGGTTGTATATTCCTTCTGATTAGTTTCAGAGAACTTAGGGAGTTGGATCTTCCTTCAGGTTGGTGCCTGCAAATTAGGGGGCCGTAGCCTCCTGCTAGCTGGAGCTGGAGAATTTAGGTAGTTGTAGCTTACTTAAGGTTGGTGCTTGTAAATCAAGGGGTTTTTTCCTCCTTCCAATTGGTTCTTCCCATGAATGTAATGTTTTACATATAATAAAGAATTTCATGGTTTTCTCCAATTTGGGTTTCCACATAAATTTTGTTGTACTATGTATCTATGGTTATTTTTTATGCTCTATTGATTGATACTACTCATGATATATTGATGATATACTACTGATAAAGTTAATGATTACATGTTTTTATTAAAAGTGGTAAAATATTGCATAATATTGATTCATCCCCTCTCTTATTATTCCAACAATTGGTGTCAGAGAAGGTCCTTCAAGAAAATAGTCTAACCACTGGAAGGAATATCATGGAGTACACTAAGATTGGAGCACCAATGTTTTATGGTCAGAATTATTCTTTCTGGAATAGAAGTATGAAAACCTTTTCACAGGCACAAGGATTTGATGTTTGGTAATTAGTAGTAGACATATATATGACACCTTCCACTCCTCCAACATAAAGAGATGGAAAGAAACTCAGTGAAAACAATTCGAAGGCTAAAGGAACTATTCTAGGTAGCCTTGTTGATTCAATATTTTTGAAGGTGATGCATTGTGACACTGCAAAGGATCTTTGGGACAAACTTCAAAA
>SNQJ01S0017069.1:33158-45146 GCA_010110895.2 Picea sitchensis | reverse complement strand
CATCATAATCATTATCTCCAAATTTCTTGACAATTAAGTTAATATCATTTCAACCCAACAATATTCCATATTCACATGACACCAACTAATCAATTTCAACCCAACAATATTCCACACTCACATAACATCAAATATGTAGGAAGTGATCACGCCCATGATAATAATAATAATAAGCTATTGGTCTATCATACCTCCTTGTTTGTGGGACAAGGGACCCCTCCACCCAACGATTTGACTAGTAAAGTCTACAGAGGTATACATACCCTACCCCCCTCTAGATTTGAACTCGTGACCTCTTAGGAGGAAACACATGTTCTTAACCATTAGGCCCACTCGTAATTTTAAATTGTATTTTAAGATAAAAATAATTTCAACCTATATCAACAATTTTGTCACATCTTCGTTGTGTTCCTAGCCAAATCTTGTGATCGTGCATCTCTTGAGTCATGCAACACCGTAACATTTCTTGCTTGGATGCTTGGCAACACCAAGGTTACTTCGTCCGGACTATCCCTCTTCTCCTAGAGCATACCCATACTTCGTTCTAGGCTACAGGTGAGTTACATTCCTACTCTAATGAAACTATTATATACTTAGACATTTGTTAACTACTTTAACACTTAGTAATATAGAAGCATACATCCATGAGAAACCAAGAGAACTATGGAAAAAATGAAAGAAAAAAATAGATATAGTGCGACAACAAAAATCATTCCTAATACCAAACTAAGTCTTTGTTATTGTGAAATAGTTACAACATGAGCACTATTGACTCAATTTACAATAAGGTAGATTCAAATGACTCACTTCACCTCACTAAGGAACTCATATAAATATCATCACCAAGACTCTTCGTCGCAACTATTTTTTGCAACCACCTCTGGTGCACCTCAGACGTGCCTCCAACAACAAATTTGTTGTCTCTTTTTTTCTGTAGACTATGCCTCTTCATTTCTACAGACTTCATAGATTTAGGTTCTTCCTCACACATACCTCCAACAGACCTGCATTTCCAGACTTCACCAAAATATGTTGGAAAATTGATTGTCAGTGATGTCAATGTTGGAGGAAGTATAGAAGCCTCTATATGTATTGGGTATAATTGAAGAAGTCTCCAAAGTGGTCCCCTTATGGCATAGATTTAAGCATGGCCCTTATGGGAATATGCTTTGAATAAGTCTACAAAAAACCCAGAGGTGTGGTCATGAGGCCTAAATTTGACTAAGGAAAATGAGATTGAAGAATACTTCAAGTGTATACAAAACCCTCATAGATTGATAGTCCTCATCATGCTGTTTCTAATGGTAGGTGGTACACCACGTATATCCTCACAGTTGAGGAGTTATGAGGTCATGAAGTTGGAAGACTTGAATTACAATTATAACAATAAAGTGCAGGTCAACCCTAAAGTGAGGAATATAAGTCACTTGGAAAAGTATAAATACACCTCAAGAAGCATCTCATATTTACACACAAGTTCAATGCTTATCTGTCTTTCAAGTGATGTTTTGGTCAATATTTTGTAGCATATATAAGGAAGCGAATATGAGGAAGAAGGGAGTGCAAAAGTCTCAAAGTTGCAGAGAGGGAAGGGTTTCAGGAAACCCTAGTTTAGTTGACCCTCGCGGGTCAGGCTACTAGTGTCCTATGAGGTACCCCTATGGGTTTTTAGAGTCTGTCATGTGAGGCCTCATATGATATCTAGCATTTTTCTAGTGAGGCTAAGCCATATTTTTTGAAGGATTCTTGGTTCAGGTTGCAGCAAGGTATGATGGCACAACAAAGTTTCTACATGATCTGAGTTGGTATATATCAGTTATTTCTTCATGAGTAAAGGTATGTCATTTATGTGATTTTTTTAGGATTGTATCATAGATGGTATGGCACATTCTTAAGGAATGACTTGGATGACATTTTGGAATATGGTTGCATATGGTTGAGGTCCATGTTTTGCTGATATTGATACATGCTTGAGACATATCATTGGTACTTAGTTTATGGATGTTATGATTCATTGTTAGAGTCACATCTTTGTGATATTGGCATATATTGAGATATATGCTTGGTATATGATATTGATGGTTATGGTGCATACTTGACGAATATTTTTGATATATTGGCACATCTTGGATACTTGGCATATGATATGGTATAGGTTCTGGTACATGATTTATATACTTGGTATGGTGATAGTTTTGGTATCCATGTGAGTGGATCTGGTTATAGTTGGTTGATGATGTTATATCAGTGACAGTGACAGTGATAGTGACAGGGAAAGTTACAGGGTAGATGATAGGTTAATCATCAAGTACATGTTGATGTGACATAGTGACAGTGATTGGTTGATGTGACATTTACAGGACAGTGACGGTGGAAATTACAAGTTGATCAATGGTAGTGATAGTGAGTCTACATTTATTTTTTAGGGTGGTAGGATGGGGCAAGGAAAGGGGGTTGTATATTCCTTCTGATTAGTTTCAGAGAACTTAGGGAGTTGGATCTTCCTTCAGGTTGGTGCCTGCAAATTAGGGGGCCGTAGCCTCCTGCTAGCTGGAGCTGGAGAATTTAGGTAGTTGTAGCTTACTTAAGGTTGGTGCTTGTAAATCAAGGGGTTTTTTCCTCCTTCCAATTGGTTCTTCCCATGAATGTAATGTTTTACATATAATAAAGAATTTCATGGTTTTCTCCAATTTGGGTTTCCACATAAATTTTGTTGTACTATGTATCTATGGTTATTTTTTATGCTCTATTGATTGATACTACTCATGATATATTGATGATATACTACTGATAAAGTTAATGATTACATGTTTTTATTAAAAGTGGTAAAATATTGCATAATATTGATTCATCCCCTCTCTTATTATTCCAACAATTGGTGTCAGAGAAGGTCCTTCAAGAAAATAGTCTAACCACTGGAAGGAATATCATGGAGTACACTAAGATTGGAGCACCAATGTTTTATGGTCAGAATTATTCTTTCTGGAATAGAAGTATGAAAACCTTTTCACAGGCACAAGGATTTGATGTTTGGTAATTAGTAGTAGACATATATATGACACCTTCCACTCCTCCAACATAAAGAGATGGAAAGAAACTCAGTGAAAACAATTCGAAGGCTAAAGGAACTATTCTAGGTAGCCTTGTTGATTCAATATTTTTGAAGGTGATGCATTGTGACACTGCAAAGGATCTTTGGGACAAACTTCAAAAAATTTGTGAAGGATATTCCAAAGTAAGTGGAGGTAAGCTTCAAACCTATAGAGGAAAATATGAACTACTGAATATCAAGGAAGATGAATATATAGTAGCTTACTTTCTACGAGTTGATGAAATAGTAAATTCCATTAAAGGATTGGGAGAAGAAATTAAAGAATCGGTAGTTGTCCAAAAGGTACCGAGGTCTCCTCGAATGAGATTTGATCCTAAAATATCATCCCTAGAAGAAATAATAGATTTTTCCACGTTGAGGATGGGAGAGCTACATGGGATACTCGTGGCATATGAAATGAGGACAAAGCAGGATAATCAACCTAGGAAGGAAGCAACATTCAAAGCATCCAAGAAGAGGAAGAAGAATAAGAAAAATCCAAAGTTAGAATATAGTTGCAGTGATTATCCATATGAATATGAAGATATGGCCAACTTTGTAAGGAAGTTAAAGAAAGGAACTAGCAAACAAAGGTAAGCTTCCTTTTAAATGTTTTAATTGTGGTAAAATTGGTCATTTTACTAATACATTTCCATATGCTAAGAATAGAGAGAATGATGAAGATGAATTTCCTAAGAAATAAAAGAAATATCAAAAGAGACAAGAGAAGAAACAAGAATAAATTCTTCAAGAAAAGTGTCTACTCAAAGGAGGACAGTTCATCATCTGATAAAGATGATGATAGAGAAAGTGAATCACAAAATGTAGTCTTTATGGCTTATGAAAATGATGAAGAGGAATATGAAGAAGAATGTGAAGTTGATCTCAAAGAATAATTAACAATTGCTTTAGAAGAACTAACAATAGAGAGAAAGAACAACAAATCACTCAAGGGAGAATTAATTATGCTAAAGGAGGATTCTCAAAATCCTAAATATGAAAAGGATCAGTAGATGATTATGAACCCGAAGGTCCAAGTTGAAGGAGCCAAAAGGATCGAAGAAATACTTAGAAGCAGGTTGGAAGAAACGGAAAATGAGAAAGAGATATTAGAAACTGAAATAGTTTCACTAAGGAAGGAAATTCAGAAAAGCGATATGCAACGAAACAACACCAAAATATTGGATGAAATCATTAGTGCTAAAAGGCCATATCATGACAGGTCTAGACTAGGATACAACCAAACATATAAATAGAAGGGTTCAATCTCTGTTGGATGTATGGTCTGCCCTGTGTTCTACCTTAGTTCTCCAACAAAACCCTGTAAACCATAGACCCCTCTAGTAAACCAAAAGGAAACATTGTGCACAGAGTGCACAACACTGTCTCACCCAAGATGGCTCATGGGTGATTGCATTACCCAAGTGTATGAAATCATGGAAGGGACGAAATTCATGGGAATGTTATGCATATTAGACTTCTTCTACTTCAACATTCATTCTACCATATCATCATCCATTACATCTATTATTATATCCATTCAATAACATTCATTTTGCAGAAAACATCATACTATTCTATTGCATGTTGTAGATAAACTTCAACATATTCATTTATTTATCTATTCATTCCTTATAAAGCATATAAAATCAACACAACACATATAGAGACACCATTTTTACTGTGGTTCATCCCTATGAGCTACATCCACAAATATATTCAGCTTCTTATTATTATTCATCAAAATAGGTCCTGCTTTGTGCACATTACACCAAAACTCTTTCAAACTCTGTGAGGTTGACTAGTGTCACACCAAGCTCCACAACTTGCGACTTGACCCTCAATTATAATCCATACATCTCAAAACTAACTAAATATAAGCTCCACAACTCTCAACCAAATATATACTTCGAATCAATACTAAAAAAGGTGCTCAAAGTACTTCTCTCATACAAAAGTGGCAATGATCCTAGATATCCTATTTACCTCATACATCCTCTATTTATATTACAAAAAGTGGCTAAAAACTCTTACATTATACTCCAAAACCACAATTTTAAGTGGACTCAACTTGTCCACTTTCTAGCCTCCTTCATGCGCTAATCCACAATTCTATCGCATTGTTTTTCCTTAGTTCCCACTGTGCGTTGATTCCTTGGTCCATTCTGACTCATTTTCTGCATTGTATCTTGAACCTTACCCTAAAATCACCTACTCCAATAGGCCCGCAACACTAACCTATGTATCATCCTAAGCCACTCAAGCAGTGTGTGACTCCAACACTTATTTCTCCAATGCCTAGAACTTCTTCGTGAGTGCATCTACTTGTGTCTTAGACTGCACATTTTTTCTGTCAGGGTCTCCACCACCTACATTGTGACATGATACTTCATTACTTCTATGATTTTTTAGTGCACCTATTCCATTCTGCATTTATCTATTTCCAAGATTGTTATCATCTTCTCTTCTTTGTCCTGAAGTGGCTCCAACTGAGCATGTCTTGTCTTTCTTTCTTCTTGGATTGTATTCAGTTCTGCTTGCAAGTTTTTCATTTCCTGCATGGCCTTCATTCTTTCTGATATCAATATTTCCTTCTTGCTTTGTTTTAAATATTGAATTGTAGTGTTAATATTCTCTTCCCTATGATCCAAATATTGGATTCCTTCATCTTCTTATAGGCTTGTCCATATCTTCATAGTCTTTTAGTAGAGGTCTTCTACTTCTTTTACTTCCAGCGTGACAATTTTTGTTTGTTCTATTTCTTGCTTCTCTCTCTCTAATATGACTTCTGGAGGAGTAGTTGGTGTCATATTCCCAACTAATTCTATTATCTCCTGTTTGTACCCATCCATCGTTTGTGCTATCCTATGTATTTTTTCATTCGCGTTGAGCTCTCCTGCTAGTGCGCTATATGGAATCGTCTGGAATACTTCCTCAAGTATTTTCTCCAGTTTGTCTGCACATTGTTTTTCCTCCTCACGTTTCATCTGCACTTCCTTGAGGGATATATCTAATACCTACTTTTCTTCCTTGCTTGTCTCCAAGTTTGTTTCATCCATCCTAGCTCTAGATTTAACTTCTTATGCAATGCTCATCTAAAACTTATACAATGCTTTGGTTGTTATGTTGGATATCATCAACTCTAACTATTCTACATCCTTCAATGATGTTTTCTCGGTGTCCTCGTCAACTTATAACATTCTTTTTTTTTTATTTAGAACGTCGAGGTTCCCACTATTTATATCTGCATTGTTTCCTTCTCTTTATATACTGGCTTCTTCTATGCTTAGGATTCTTGCAGTTTTGTTTCTTTTTGTTGCACTACCTTAATCTGGACACTTTCCAAAGTCTCCTTGACCTCTAATTTTTTTTTCATTATTTCCTCTCTCTATGATTCTATGATGTAGAGTGCATATTCTCCTCGATATTTCACCATATCTTCCACTAAATCCACGTTGTCTTCAATTATAGTGAGTTGAATAGGATTCTTTTTTTCTTTCATGTTCTTCCTCTGTTCTCCAATCCGCATGGTTTATTTCCTCTTTGATGGTGTGTCTGTCTACATTGGAATATTTGTTTCGTGGGTGTCCTTAACATTGTGTTGTTGTGCCCCATGTTTTTCCTCTGTGCCCTCAATCCCTAACATTGAGGCCATTGGTATTGTTTCCTTCTTTCTTGTCTTCTTTGTCATTGTACCACTGAATATTTATTTGGTGCACTCTACTTCTTTTCTAGTATTTTTTTCTGGGCTACTAGACTTATGTGATGTGCCAACTTTTGCCTATTCTTTTCTCTTTTCTCCTTTCTTGACTGCTACTGAAACCTTCCATTGATCTATCCATTCTGCTAATACCCATTGGAATTCTTCTATTCTTATGAAATATTGCATCTTTAGCCATGTCTTCTAAGGGTCTCTTATGGCTTATATCCATGTGTTATGCCTAGATTCCTTAAAATTGGCTATCCCCTCATGCTCCTTCACCACTTTAGGTGAAATTATCCATGTATCTTAAATATTCTCCTACATATTGAATGTACATGCAAAAAATTATTGAGTTGTCTTTTCTCTACCTGGAAGATGTGTTCTATCGTAGGGTTTCATATCTTGTTGTGCCACACCTTCCTCTTCTTTCACAAAATACTGAATACTTTGGTTTTTCCCATGCCTCCAAGTCTATCAAAATCAACAACTAGGAATAGTGGAACTATGTTCCAACATTCTGCACATTTCTGCAGTGTTCCACGAATAAATTTAGTATATATGATGCCCAACTTAGAACTATTCCTTTTATGCATTGTGCAACTTCTATGACTACCCCTATAGGTGCCACTTATTTGCAACACTTTCTAAGTAGCTTGCAGGCCATCAATTTTGTAGCAAATTTGGTAGTTGGGTCATTGATATTCTTAATTATCATACCTCTACTGCCTCTATCTATGCCAAATATTTCATTCACTTCCTCTGCAACAAATTTCTCCCTTTTTTTCATCAAGATATTGCTAAGGATTTACCCCATCTATTAGGAATCTTGTAAGCTTAGCAATTAAGTTGACATCGATCGAAACAAGTCTGTCTGTCCATCAAAAACCTCCATGTACGTGTGCCAAAAGTTTTTTTACACATTAATTAACGTCCTTCCCCCAACCGAAGTGAGCAATTTCTAGTAAATTCATAATGTCGTAATTGTAAAGTTTGACTATCCACTATTTGGGATCCATTATCGGGATTCCTTTCGAGGTTGACCCTTGTTTTCTATATAAACCTCTTACGCAAGCTCTGGGAATTTTCATACTTCGGTCACATCGTGGTTGACGTACTTCAACTTGGAAACACATCCTATCATATCTTCCAAAACTATGATTGAATTCAGAATGTAGGGCATTAACAACTCAACCTGTTGGTGTGTGTGTGTTATCATCACTGCTGCCCTTTTCTGTGATAGCCCTGTTGTTGCTTCCTCTATGGTTCCTTCTTCTGGCATTTCTTCATTTGTGTAGTGGTCATCTTCGACCTCTGAAGCTTCCTCTACTTTAGGTTTATATGATTCTATCTTATCATTGTCTTCTTGATCGTGATCACCCTCTGCATGCACCGACCTTGGGTTTTCTGCGCTTGGGTTTGTTGCTATATTAGGGTTATGCCCTTCCTCTACATGACTTACTGCTTCTTATTTTGGGTTTTCTTCTTCGATCCTCGTCAGACTGGTTGATTCAGTCTATGCCATTAGAATGTTGTCCAAATCGACCACCCCAATCGTCTCTTCCATCGATCTATTATTACTTTTGGTTCTTCGTGCGAACTGATTGGGTCATCCAAATTTTGGCAGCGCCATTTTCTTAAATCAGAAAAATATGTTGAAGATATCGACTGGGTTCTTCAAAAATTCTTACTCACTCATATCATATTTTCTCTGTCACTCATTTGCTTAAAAATCACAAGTGTTTTTCCTTTTCCATGTTTTTCCCTCTTTATAGACTCTGTCATAAATGCTCTAACACACCCTTTCTTTTCCGTTCACCAGTTTTTCACTTTTCCGATCATTTTATGTCCCATCATGGAGTTTTTACTCTTTCTGAGCACAGTCTCATGAATTTTGTCATGCCAATTTACTGTTTGTTGCACACTGTCATTATCAACTATCTATCTACCACTTATTCCTCTAACTAATTCTTTTTGGCTTCTTCTCATTTTTCTAGTTTTTTCTTCTGTTTTCTTCTTTTTGTTCCTACTATATACATTATATACAATTATATTATATTTCTTGTAATTATTGAGGGTTGGTAGGTCAAATTTCCCTATACAATTTCAGTCGACTAAAATTCCCCATTCCTTGCATTTCCTTTTGTGCTAAATCCTTCAGTTGTACAACACCTCCATCTGTGACAAATTTTATCTCATATGGCCCTAGGAAATGCATTTGAAACTTCCCTGGATGCTGCAAGTACTTACTGTCATAAAGGAGAACTAGATATCCTACTTTGAATTTATTTTTCTTAATATGTCTTCCATGCTATGATATATCCTTTTCTTTCGATACCTTTTGATGGAAACTAGCTATGATATTGTCTTCTTATAATTCCACAAGTTAAGCCAATCTTCATGTGTTGCACCTCTTTTTTCCATGTCTATAATAGCTACAATGTGCAGACTTCAGATCAAATAATCCAAGGGAACTACTAATTCTTGTCCATCTCACCAACCTAAAAGGAGTTTTCCATGTTAGATTATTTCATATAGTTATATAAGACCATAACACTACTGTACCTTCAAGTCCTAGTCATCCCTGTTTACATTACAAATCTTGGTCAAGGCATTCTCCAATATCTTGTTGAATGCTTCCACTATTCGATTCACCTAAGGATCATAAGGAGTTTTTTTCTGATGATTTATCTCAAGTTATTTTATCATTTCATGGATTGTATTATTGATAATGTGAGTCCATTGATAACTCATCAATATTCTTGGAAATTGAAACCTTGTAACTACATGTTCAAATAAAAAGAGCGCTACAGTCTCTGCATTGTAATCAGTCACTAGTGTTGCCTCAACCCATATGGTCAAGGATTATGTCACTATAATAATATATATATATCCCTTGATCTTCTTGTTGGTGGATTAATTAGACCTACAAAGTATACTTCCAACTTATCAAACACTTATAAAGTTACTTGAGGTCTCAATGACATCTCATCCTCCTAGATGGCTTTCCAACTCTTTGACAGACATCACAATTTTTACAGTACTCCATTTAATCCTTGTGAATTGTTGGCCACTGTAATGTTGCACACAATACCTTCTACGTAGTATCTATACCTACATAGTGTCCTCCAACAATCCCTTCATGTGCTTATGCTAAAATGATAGGCCTTTCATGCTCCATAACACATCTCCTCAAAATGTTGTCTGCTTGGATAATGGTGTGGAGTTTGGTTGATTGTACCATGTGTTGTTATATGGGTTCCATGGTTAATTCAATGGTCTCCTCAATAATATCTCACCTTTTATTGGCGTCGTCTTGGATTTTGTCAATTAATTATTGCATAACCAAAGTCTGTCCAATCTCAACTAGTGTGGGAAGTCGACATCCTCTGATCAATTCTTGAGCAGCCTTCTGCAATTTCAAACATATTTACATTGACTTAGTCATCTCTATGTTAGCTCTTTTTCCATATTGTTGACAATGGTCTAGTGAGTCGATATTAGTTCTTATTTCCATTTTAGAGGGATAATAAAGTACAATTGGAACATCGGTATTTTATGTGATCCATTGGTCAAGGTAGCTTATCCTTTCTCTTATTGTATTGAATTGTGTGAGCTTTGATTACACTTGACCATGTTGATCCTTGATTGTAGTTTTTGTTTGCTAGAAGATATGCAAGTGTGCGTACATGTCTATAAGTGCCTCTTCCATATCTATACTCAACTTTTCATCACTTTCTACAAAGTTTTGTATGCTTTCTTTTTCGACTTTTACATGTTGGATCTTTCTTTCAAGCTCCTTGATTTTCTCTTCTTTCTCTTGACTTTACTGGCATATCCTCCATATGTTGTCGCCGAATTACAACTGATCCTCACCGTACTTTCCCACTCCACGCCAGTCATCGTATTTTCCCACTTCGCGCCAGTCACTGTATTTCCCACTCCATGCTAGTCTACATATTCATGAATTGCAATGATTTTTATAAACAATATCAAATGTATCAAATTATGGTTTATCCATATGGATGTGTCCCACTAGTGGAATTTAATCTCTAATAATGCTCCAATTAACACAAAACCCTCTCATAAGAGCTCCAATTCTCAATTAATAGTAACCCCCCCCTCTAGTCAACTCTAGACTATAAAATACCCAAATAAACCTCACGGGATCCAATATTCCTAAGGACCACTTCATGACCAGCTCCACAAATGCACCTTAGTCACAAATGCACCTCATTCACAGAGGAAACAAAAATGCACCTCGGTCATAGAGGAAACACTCCTAGGGGATATACCCTCCATCTACGAGTCACAAATGGTTCATCCAGCACTGGTCCTCTACTATTGCAACCCTAACCCTGCATGCCTCTTCATTGCACCACTCCCTACACACTCCCTACTCACATAAACGATGTCCCACCTTGCCGAATTACAACTGATCGCGACTGTATTTTCCCACTCTGCGCTAGTCATCGTATTCTCCCACTCTAGGTCAGTCTTCATATTCATGAATTGCAACGATTTTTACAAATGATATCAAATGTATCAAATTATGGTTTATCAATATGCATGTGTCCCACTAGTGTATTGTGAACGTGGTGTGGTACTTTGTTTCTGCGTGGAAAAATAATCTATATTTCCATGCGTGAACGTAGGTCATGTCTCCCTGCAATATGTTATGTACCACTAACCTAGGTCATGTCTCCCTACAATATGTTATGTACCATTAACCTAGGTCATTTCTCCATGCAATATCATGTTATGTACCATTTGTTAAATTTGGCAGCATCGACAGTCATTCTCCAATGAGAGGCCATATGGGACACCCTGAGGCTAGCCAAGGCGATTTGGAGAATTAACCAGTCTTGTGAGGTATTGAAAAAATCCAGGGGGAATAGACAACCTCTGTGAGTCAAACCATAATTCAGGATGAACGAGATGCTATGTGAGTCTAATGCAAAAGTCAGGGGGGACATACAACCTCTGTGAGCATATACAGTCTAGTGAAAAAGTAAGGGGGAACGTACAACCTCTATGAGAATAGACAGACTAGTGCAAAAGTTAGGGGGAACACACAAGCTCTGTGAGCCTAGTCAAACCTTGTGAGCCATGAGAAAAAGTCAAGGTATCTAGCAAAAGTTAGGTTGAATGTAAAATTCCTATGAGCTAGAAACAAATGATATTCCTAATATTGCAA